>JAMKCH010013513.1:0-94239 GCA_023653785.1 Ophioderma brevispina | reverse complement strand
ACAGGCCAAAAATCAGTTTTGAAAAATAAGGGCAAAAATATCTTACTTTCCTTAATAATTTCAAAAAAAACTGTTGTATTTTCTCTAAAATATTTGTTTAACCAGCCATCTTATTGAAAATCAATTAACTTTATATATTAAGGGTGGTTGTTCCGATTTATTGATTGTGTTCTCTATTGATATGAGAGCCTGGCACGTACACATACACCCCATCATACACCCCATCATCAAGTACTGTGGGAAAAAAACTTGCGTTTTGATGGTAGGACGCAATAATGCATGTGCAAAAGCCCTATTCAAGACTGTGCTAATAAAGTGGTTAAACCACTTAAACCGGCGGTTTTGTTTATATATTGGGAAAATGAAAGGATTCGAAGCTCAAAATTTTCAGGCGACAATGAGAAAAATCGGCCTTTCATCTGATATCAAAATCCACGATAGTACTTCCGGGGTAGTATCGGAAGACGATCAGAACACGCCCCTTTAGTATAAGTATATTAAGTATTTATTTTTGTGTTTTCAGCAACAAAATGTTGTGCGAATATTGAGGTGTACAGTTTGGAAAACATGAGAACAATGAATAATCAGTGCAGCCATTCTTCAACTTCATAACTATAAAGTTGCCACTAGAAAACCTTTTTTGTCCTTATATAAAACCTTTCCCAAATGGTTCTAATTAAATCTCTAAAGAGATCTTTGTAGATCCTTAACAGGTTCTTCTGGCAGTTTCAAACATGATTTTGTTTCAATGGTCAAACCATTGTTTCAGAACATCTGATTTGTTTTGCCTGAGAAGATGTGGCTCTGCTCTCAAAACAGGCTTCTGATTCCATAGCAGAATCACCAACTATATATCTAAGGTGTACCAAATGGGTTAAAACTATGATTGAAAATTATAACAGAATTCTATATACAGGAACACAAGTTTATAAGTGGCAACTTTAGTTTTAAGAGGGTGAAGTTTGTGTTCACAAATTTCGTTTTCAACTCAAGGCAGGTTATTCTGAAAGGGAGTCTAACTTTAGTCCTGGGTGTAAACCAGGTTAGTCTACATGAGTGGACCTTTTTTCTTTCAAAAAAAAAAAAACTGTTTTTTTGTGAAGTGAAATGTTGAACAGGTCGAGAAATTCTATGTATGGGCCATTTTCAAGCCAAGAGAAGATACCGTAGCTTCCCACCTGCATTTGCTTCCATGGGAAGTTTTTGTACAGGTTTGCATGTGGATCGTTAGAGATGAAACTGCTCTTAAGCCCATCCCTGAGGGAATTTCTAATGCATTACAGTACATTTTAGGTATGTTGGAAAGGAAAAAAGATCCACCATCATGTAGGACTAACCCTGTTAAAAACCAGTCTAAAGTTTAGACTCCCTTTCAGACAGGCCATTCAATTCTCGCAATTGCAATACGGTGCACTGCCAATGATTGCCTCAGAGAGACAATGTATTCACGATGATATGGGAAAAAGTCGACCATCCCGCGGTAATACAAATTATTGCAGGAAAAGTCACTGATCATTTAGTTTCAATATGATGGTCGCTGATCGGTCGCGTGCGAATACCACACTAAAAGGCTTTATTACACTAAGTAAACCTTTTGCTTCCTTCGATTACACAAACTTTTCGTTGAGCTGTTTTCAACAGATAATCATTCATTACTAATTCAGGTAAAGGTGCAACGAGAGATTTCAAATAACAGGTGTCCCGAAAAAATGTGAACATTCTAATTGCACTGATGTAAAGCTTTATATCAAAACTGTCCCATTGTAAGGATATTTTAAGCTGAGAAGAACTGTTTCTTTGGCTACCAAAATGTGACAATTTCTAATTTCGTATAGGAGCAAAACAAAATTCAGCCTTGTTTTCTATTGAAATATAAGCATATAGAAATTTGCCTTTTGTTTTCCTTTTTGAGTTATTTCTGTACCAAATAAAAAGGAGGATAGGGAATCTATTGCATCTAATCTATATGAAATCACTACATATCACAGAAAATATGGATGTACTTGAAATCTCGCGTGCACCTTAATCCAAGGATTGGCGAAGGGTACCATTGGTGCCGACACGTATTGCAAAATGCAAGAATTCCCAATACCCCTGAGGGTGTTGTTTGTTTGATGTCAATCCCACAATGCACCCGTTTGGGGAAATTTCACTCAATAAGGTCATGTGATCCACAAAACATCCTATTCTTAACACATAAAAACCCTGACTTTTTACATGATTTAGCCCACAAAGTGCTAGGTATTAGGGAATTTTTAGCGTTGTATGAAAAGGTATTGTGGTCCTTAAACTTGTGCGAACACTTTTTGTCCCTAGCGTTTAAGGACATGTGTTTGTACAGTACAGTATACCCCCGGCACTGACAATGAATAGGGATTGATTCAAACACCCTCTGCAATACCCCCAAGAGATCCTTTTGAAGATGATTGATAGTTTTATGATGAAAAGCTGTATTCAAATCAGTTGAAAGTGCACACCAAACATTGGAAGAGAAAGAAAACCCCAAATGTGTGAGCTGAACTGAAGAAGCTTATGATGAGACTTAGGTGGATAGTCTTACCTTCCAATAAACCGATGACGACATTTCTTTTTTCGATAAATTTCAAATAGAATAAAATTAGTGATTCCCAAGAAAGGAATGACGAATGTTTACAGAAAAGTTGACAAGATATGAACAGTTTACTCATTTTAGGGGCTACAATCAAAATAAGCAACAAAATTGTAGTGTTTTACAAAATCTTGAGTTATGGTCACACTAACGATGTTTTGCAGGACATGTGTTTATTCAAATCATGAGAAGTGATTAGTAACAGTTAAAAGGATACTTGTCATTCATGTTTTACAAATATGGTATTAGGTTGTTGTCATAATTGACATCCCAATCTCACCTCATATACGTATGTATCCCAACTCAATTGTTTTCTCAGCAATGGCCACATAAAGGAAAGTCGAGACTCAACAGGAACCTCATGGACACGTCATGTATAAGATTATAAAACTCAGATTCATTCGGAGAAAAGGTTGAAATAATCTGCACCACATACTCAATGGTTTCTAAAACAATAAGTCAGAGTGGACATTGGACAGCATCACTCATCTAATCCATGCTGAGTGGAATCATACACCGCGTGCGAGCCCAGGAAAATGACAAGTGTAGTTATAAGCTCTGGATAGAGCTAAAGGCATTGAATTGGCTAATGGATTAACTTCATGTAGGGTTGTTTGGCATCTGACTTCATATCTATGGTTACTGGTTCGAATCCTACAACAGTCAATTATTTCTGCCTTGTAATAATAAAAATTTTGGTGTATTGGAAGTTCGCTGTGAGGAAGGGGTGTTGATGGCAATTCTTGGAAAAAATTACATTTGTTGTTGGACGTTGGACTGGGGAGTAACAATTATATCTATAGTTGAGCTTAAAAAAACACTTCAGTGATTTGAAAAATATGTGAAATTTGCAGGAGGAAGAGATCAAAGTGAAGGATAAGTCTATGGAATCCTCATAAACTTACCTTTTCCAACTGTAGAATTCACGGGAAAGGAAGAAAACGGCCAGTGTTCCCAAGATACGATCTCATTCAATTATGTGTTGTAGTAAGTGTCCGTGTCGGACCAGTAATTACTAAAAATCTCCGATTTTTTTTCTATAGATGCTTCTGGTTCTTATTTTGAGGTATGTTAGGATACCTTACTTCTCTACCTACATGCAAAAAATCTGTTTTGATGATTTTTCGATTTGCTGATTTGCCAAATAACTGAAGTGTCTTGAAACTTAGAAAGAATTTTGTGGGTAACTTTTGAATGAGTCTTGGAAACATGAATTCCTTAAATCATGTCAGGCCTGGTCTATGGATTCAGCAATTAGCTTCCGTGATTTGTGTATTGTGAGAGCATGAATGATTATTACATTAATGATTATGTATTCCAAACATTGCGTGAGTACGACAAGGTGGTGTGTTAAAATAGTGCCCATGTGATATAATCTGTGTGCTGCCATGTATTAGGATAGCTCTCAATTTATCTTTCATTGAGTCAGTGTCTTTTTTAATGGTTTTCAGGCATTACGGCACCTGAAGGACAATTCAAGAGCCACGACAAAGAATTGCATTGATATGTTTGATGGGAATTTCTGAACCAAATGGCAGCTATTGAACTATGTCTTGTAGCCAGTCACATGATGAGAAGGCAAAAATAACAAGGCTTTGTTTACTGCAGGTGTGCTAAAAATGCAAACATGTATTTGGAAAAAAATATTTCATTTCCGCTTTAACATGATCTCAAATAGACACTATGAGCTCTTAAAATCTCAATTCCTTGGCACAGTTCAGTACTTCCATTCCACCAGTGTATTTAGAAAATTACACCCCCTGAGTTTTTGGGTATTGGAGCAGATATGATACCAGATCACACAAGGTCAGTTCAGTTCATGTCAATAGGGCCCTGTTTCAGGACGATCGTTGTTAAATCGTTGGTAAGATCGTTTGGTAAGCACAAGTCCATTGTAAGCTCAGTCTCGTGAGTAGTGAAACCGTGCTGAAACAACTCATTGTTAAGCTAAAAACGAGTATTTAAAGACAATATCAGTGATTTGAAAAAATATTTGAAATTGCAGGAAAGCTTCAAAGGAAGGATAAGTCGTAGAATTCTCATAAGTTAACTTTACCAGCTGTGAATTAACAGAACCGGAAGAGAAAACGGGCAGTGTGCCAAGAACGATTCTCAATTTCCATTCTTACGTGTTGTCGTAAGTGTCGTTCGGACCGTTAATGACTCTAAAATCTCTGATTCTGTCATTATTAAGTTGCTATTGGTCTTATCATTTGCAGGGTATGTTACGATACCTGTTAATTGTTTCGTACATGCAAAAATCTGATTTTTGAGGATTTTTCGATTGCTGATTTAGCAAATCACTGATAGTGTCTTTCACAACGACGATTTACTGTTAAGAAATCTTAAAAGTATAGCGAGCTACTTGCGAGCGCATCGGCGTTGGTAAGTGCCGTGTGAACAGTACGTGCTACTCATGACGTGATGTAAGGGTGACCTCATATCTCATCGTGACCTCGTAACGAAGGCGGGTCAACTTATTCCGTAGCGTTTGGATAACATAATACGAACACCATTTACTGTGTGGTTCATTCAACTTGAAGCAGGTCTTGTGCTTTGTCTGTAGTACAGTTTAATGTTTTTCCTATTTGATTTTGATAATGCATCATAATATAATAGCCACACCGAATTCTTTTATAGCTGCAGCCCCGAAAAACAAAGGGGGGGGCGAACACGGGGCACACAAACTGGTCGGAGAGAGAGATACAAGCATTAATCGAGATCTGGATGAACCCACCGTGCAAGATAAAAGTGAGTGAAGACAATCAAAATAGGGATTTCCCTTTTCGCGATCACGTGCCCGTTGACACGCTTAGCTCGTGTCACTGTTGGTTATGCACACACAGCGAAGGTGCCAATATATTGAAAAGTGTTGAAAAAGAAAATCCCCACATAATTTTGAGTGAGAGAGAAATTGACTTTGATCGGTATTCATCTAAATAGTATATTTTCATTGGTATTGTTTTTTTTTTTTTTTTTTTTTTTGGCGACGATTAGAACTTATATGATTTGTATTAAGTGAGCAATAGTAAATTAATCACAGCAAGTGCGAATAAAAAAAAGGCCAGTACAACCGGCCACTGTATAACTCTGTCTTGTGGCGAGGAACCACGTCACATTTCGTTGATGATGCATGACCTTTTGTTTTTGATGATCTCATGGTTGGGGCTGGACCGCTTCTCCACTGATTGGTGTTGGGGGAATGATATCGGCAATAAACCAGCGTACTGCCATAAACCTCTGTCGATGAGTTAAACGAAAATGCAGAAGCCAAAATATCGCTTGAGACATGAGGAGTTTCCAGAAAGAAGGGCCCCCAATTTCTCTAACTAGTTTTTTAAATTATTTGTAATGCACCTATGTATCAGTATTCACACCTGAAGTTAAATAAACCGAATACGATGGTCTTAGTAATTAAGACGATGATTTAGTACTTTCTGTCGTGCACGACAGAAAAAGTCAAAGCATTGGTTTCTGATGGGGAGCGATTACTCGATAAGCAGGCAAGTTCAAAACAAGGTTTTCAGTGTCTTTTCGCACCTGTTTGTACAATATACCTTCAAAACGTTCTCGGTAGGTGCGTCGGCTACAACCCGATCCAGTGAAATTTGAGAGAAAACAGAGAAATTGTATCCTAGAAAAATCTCCCCCGGTCACTTAAAAAAACACACTCTGCTTGAGGATTCCATTTTGGCCCTTGTTTACAAATGGGTTTGATGAGTTTTCCCGGGGTTTAAAGCAATTAACTCAGGTCAGCGCGCGCGGCGCGCTGCTACTTCCGCTATTTACCAATGAAAGATGAAGGCCTCCCTCCGCTCGCTGGTAACTTGGAAGGGTATAGTTGTTCATTTCCGTGTGGGAGTGCGTGAGTCGTTGTTTAAGAGGCGGGGGGGGCCTAATGAGGATTAAATTGAATTTTTCGCTCTGGTTGGTAAAACGCTTCTTTCGAACGTAGGCCACCGTCTGAAGGCACCTAAGTTATATACAAGTACCACCACTCGAACTGTGTCCGTGGTGGCATGAGCCTATTGTAACGCGTATGATACCTCATAAAACACCCGGGGGGCCACTCAACTATAATGATGTACAAATGCGTGACCAAAAAAAACGTGTGAAAAGGGTGTGGTTTTGTTTTGTGTCGGGGCGCGGCACGCGCCGTGACGGCGTTGGGTATCAAACACGCAGATTTTAATGAAAAAAGGGGTAGTTTTTAATATTTGGCTCATCAAACACGTTTAGGGTACATTCTTTTACCGGTTTGTACACCTACTGTCGATCCGATGCGGGTCAACTTATTCTGTAGCGTTGATACCATAAACGAACACCATTTTACTCGTGTGTTCATCAACTTTGACAGCGGTCTTGTGCTTGTCTGTAGTACAGTTTACTGTTTTTCCAATTTATTTTGATAATGGCATCATCATCTAGTATAGCCAAAGCATTCTTGTATAGCCTGCAGCCCCGAAAAACAAGCGAACACGGAACCCAAACTGGTCCGAGACAGAGATACAAGCGTTAATCGAGATCTGGATGAACCCACCGTGCAAGATAAAATTGAGTTGAAGACAACTCAAAATAGGGATTTCCCTTTTCGCGATCACGTGACCGTTGACAGGCAGCCTCGTGTCCCATGTTGGTTATGCACACACAGCGCAGGTGCCAAGTATATTGAAAAGTTGTTGAAAAAGAAATCCCAACATAATTTTTGTTGAGAGAGAAATTAATTTGATCGGTATTCAATCAAAATAAGTACATATTCATTGTTATTTGTGCGAGATTAGAACTTTATTTGTATTAAGTGAGCAATCGTTAATTAATCACAGCAAGTGCGAATAAAAAATGTCCCATAAACCGGCCACTGTACGTAACTCTGTCTCTGTGGCGAGGAACCACATTTCGTTGATGATGCATGACCTTTGTTTTTGATGATCTCATGTTTGGGGCTGGATCGCTTCTCACTGATTGGTGTTGGGGGAATGATTATCGGCATAAACAGCGTTACTGCCAAAACCTCTGTCGATGAGTAATAACGAAAATCAGAAGCCAAAATATCGCTTGAGACATGAGGAGATTTCCAGAAAGAAGTGCCCCCAAGTTTTCTCGAACCTTGTTTTTTTAAAAATATTTGTAATGCTTACCTATGTATTAGATCACACCTGAAGTAAATAAGCCGAATACGAGGTCTTTATGTAATATGACGATGATTTAGTACTTTCTGTCGTGCACGACAGAAAGTCAAAGCATGGTTGTCTATGGGGAGCGATTACGATAGTAGGCAAGTTCAAAACAAGGTTTTCAGTTTTCTTTTGCACCTGTTTGTCCAATATACCTTCAAAACGTTCTCGGTAGGTGGTCTACAACCGATCCAGTGAAATTTGAGAGAAATTTGTATCCTAGAAAAATCTCCTCCTGTCACTTTAAAAACACACTCCTGCTTGAGGATTCCATTTTGGCATTGTTTACAATGGGTTGAGTTTTCCCGGGGTTTCAAGCAATTAACCGTCAGGTCAGCGTGAGCGGCACGCTACTTCCGCTATTTACCAATGACAGATGAAGGCCGCTCGCTGGTAACTTTGGAAGGGTATCGTTGTTAAGTTCCGTGTGGACGTGCGTCGTTGTTAAGAGGCGCTAATGAGGATTAAATGAATTTTTCGCTGGTAACGCTTCTTTCGAAAGTAGGCCACTGTCTGAACACACCTAATTTATATACGAGTACCACCCACTGAACTGTGTCCTTGGTGGATAAGCATATTGTAACTCGTAGTGATACCTCATAAAACATCCAGTGTTGCAAGTCAAAACAGCTGCAAACCTAAAATAACTTTTGTTTCTGGAACATCAAATAATAATTTTGAAAGAGTCTACAAAATTCTATTGATAAAATAGGATTTAATTTTATCAAATAAAAGAGTGAATTGCAGCACACTTTCTGTGAAAAAAGTGCACAGGCAACAGGAAAGAAAATCAATACTTTGATCACTTTCACAACCAAAATATACACAGCTGTTTCAAAGTCTCATTGATTATCACAAAACAGAATAAAACAAAAAATATCAATGGCAACACACTTTTGACAACTAATTTGGATTATTTATACCATTGACTTCATCTTGTGTTAATTTTACAAAATCTCATTGCGGTCAATTATGACTTTTCTTAAAAATCTTGTTTAACACGTCTCTCTATGGAAAATGGGCATATAGAGGGTGCTATAACATACAAATCATGACCTTTGTACGCCTATATGGCTAAATTACCGCAATGGATTTTTCTTTTTCTTTTTTGCAGAGGTAATAGCTCTTGCATATCCATACTTATATCAGTTGTCACAATTGTGTCATCACTGCTTATAATTGCACTAAAAATAGAGATGATTCCATGGGGTCAAACAGCTGTGTATACAATTAGCATAAAGTAAATTAGAAACAAGTAAATTCAAATAATGTGAAAAAATGAAATGTTCATTTGGATTATTTTCAAAATGGTTCCAAATATATTGCCTGATTTTATGGAGGAATGTGTGGCTGTGGATTTTTTTGGTTCATCCTTCATGTAAGACTGCACGGAATTAGCCTAGCATGAAATCTTCTTTAAGAGGATCAAAGGATTACAAGTATTGTACAGCTTTATTCTGTAAAAGAGTCTTTACTCTAGTCTAACTAATTAATATCTTACAAAAAATACTCTCTCTACATTCCTGACATTCAACCAGGATCTAGGAGGAGAGAGAGATGCTTGGGGGTTGGGTTATTTTCAATTTGGTTTCAGAGTTTAACTAATTTTAATTCTAGAAACACTCAACATGTAGCATGTCGGTACACACACCCACTCACAACAGAGGTACAAACACACTAATCAAAACATTGGCAGTTGTTTATTACGTAAGAAACGCAAACATTCAGTGTACAGTGAAGTATGTACTGCCATAAGCATGGTAATTTATAATTATAGAATACTTTTAGCTTCATCAGAAGATAATTTCAATTCCATCTCTGTGCATGTAGAATCAGCAAGTCCCTTGTACTCACTATTTTGCCATACACAAACTGGTCAAATATGCCAGCATTTCATTTAATGGCTACATATTATAATGTTTGTGGGTAGTGTAGTATATGTATGTGATTCAACCCATGTCCCGCAATGTACCTTCGTGAAGTATAACCATGATACAAAATTCACCGTGAGACTTGGACTGCTCATAAATCCTAGAAGGGCTCGTACAATTACATGTTTATCTCTCAGTGTCGTCAGAGTTCATTTCTTCCTGCCCTCCTTGTCTGAATTCTTAAAAAAGAGTTATGGGGCGGATCAATTCTTTCTGTTCGCTGGGTGATAGATATGGGGCAGTCTGGGGAACATATGTTTCAGTTGAAAAGAGGCGGGGGGTCACACACAAGCTCTTTCCAAGAACGGGTGGTCATACACATTTTAATAAGAGAATGTGAAAATTTTAAATGAAGAAAGCTTGCAAAATGGGAAGGAATTTATTCTAAGAAACAGGAATGGGAAAATGAACAATTTTTCATCTAAAAATGTGAATTACGCCTTATAAAGATGGCCTTCCAAAGAAAAGTGAGGTCATTCATGCATGGGCACTTAATAATTTGGATTTAAAAGTCTGGCGGTAAGGCCTGTAGAAAACTTGGAAAAGCAACCATTCACATGCAAATATTAGTGGAGTCGCATGTGTGCAGCTGTGAGGTCAGTGTTGAGCAACTGGTGTACGTGTCATTTACTACAGCTCCAGTGGCGGGTGGTGGAATTGTAGAACAGTCGTCGCAACCACAGTTCAGAGATGTAAACACTAAAAGGGGGCAAGTCTTGTGATTTTTTGTCTGTGAATCAGAGGTCTGAGTGTTTGTGGTGTGTGAGCTCATTATCAGTGTTTGGTTGTGTGGACGCGATCTGTGTTGATATGTTGTTCAACTAGGAGTGACTGAGTGCCTATACAAAAAAAAAAGGCCCAAGTGCCTTACCATAATTTTTTAAGTTAGTGTTTGTGTGTTGGCTAATAAAAAATAATGCTTGACGTTTCATTCAATAACAGTGCTCACTGTATTCTTTTGCATAGTCCATTGTCAACATAACACGTACGGGAATAATAATCTTCCCTCAGGGGCTATGTAAGCTACAAAGAATGGAAACACAAGGAGCAATATATGTCATTTTAGGCGGCTGTATGGGGTCTATGTAGGTACAAATGTACTCTTTGACAACAAATTTTTAAAATTAAGATTTACGAGCATCATTAATAACACCCTAGTTATTAGTTTTGTACTAAAACGATAAATCACGTTCCCCCAGAATGCATTGACAAAATATTGTAGTTAGCCGGGGGGGGGGGGGGGGTGAGGGGGGGGAGTACTTTGCATGTTAAAGGTCAGAGTGTCAGTGAGAGAAAATCCCTAGATATGGGTCTTGTGGGTCTTTATTTTTTTGAGAAATCCTTAGACATGGCCATGGGCCCCATTCCCTCCCCCCCCCCCAAAAAAAATCTGCCTCCAAAACCATAAAAAGGCCCGAAAATTTTTCTGGGGCTTGCATGAACATTTTGAAAAAAGTGTATATATTTGAAGCAAAATCCTTAGAAATGGTTAACTTTTTTCTACCAAATGACCCTTAGAAATGGGTTATAGGGGTGCCACTCCTAGTTGCACATCCCCTACCAAATCAAATCTGAGCAAACCCCGGGTTAAGCCCCGATGATGTACATCAACAGAAGTACGCTACACGTGTGTCTCTCAAAATTCAAGACGGCAGACGTCCACTATGACAACAAATTCCACCATTTTGTCATCAATTCCCACATGGCTCTCGCACTGTCTTTTTGTTCTGCTGACCTATTCCTCTGTTAAATTGCTATAGTTGAATCCATGGTGAATCCATTGATAATATCTACTTTGTTGTGTGTATGATGTCATCAGAATATAATTTCGAATGCATTCTAGGGAACTTTGACCATTTATTCATTAATTTGGTTTGAGGCACTTGATTGGGAATTGTTTTCTTGCCTATAAATAGAGGGAACTAAATCAATGGGGGGCCCACTCCTCCTATTGCCATGACCTATTTTGTGGTATATCTTGATAACAAAATATTTGCTAAAATGGAAACTTAATTTGTTCATTTGGTGCAACGACAACAAATGGAGCTCATTTTGGGAAAAAATTCGGGGGGGGAAATTTTTTTTTAAAAGGTTTACTTCTGCGGAGTCTCCTAAAGTGACCTGCACCTTTTCCCTTTAAAACTCCAGACAGATGTCATTAAGGTCCACACTCCTGCCCTTTCCTGACTTGGTTTTGACCAGAAGACAAACATCGGTATGTTTAGCTAAATATTGGGAACATTTGTTTAAAATTCTAACTTTGTAAAATGAAGATGATTATCGTCCATATCGCAATTGGCTCAATGCTGACCGGAAAGTCCAGTTTAATGATTTTTCAATGGCTGGCTTAAAACTAATAGCACAATTTTTTTTTTAAGAGTGCCCCAAATTTTCAAATATTTTGAGATTTTGCCTAGTTGCATTGGTAATTGACTAGTGAATAATTTTAGCCCAAAACTTCTCTATTGTTGCAATAAGTAGAATTTTATAATTAGAAATATAGACCGACTCGCGTCTGATAAATATTAATATCGGATCCCGATGAATCAACGGGCGCTGACCATGTCATCCCAATATGAAATAGACCTGGAAATATCACCATGTATGTGTCAATGCTCATCCATGCGCTATTCCACTGTTTAATGCAAGTCAAGTTTTTAGGTTCATTTTTGTGCACACACACACACACATGCATACACACCCACACACCGTCACACACAATACACACACCACACCACCCACCCACACACACACCCTACCTAAGTATACTATTTTTGCTTGATCTGGAAGCAGACAACACAAAAACTTTGCAACAAGGTATCAATTCAATGTAACTGTAATAGCACACCAAATGCAGATCAGCTTTAGAGTGATTACTCTGTTACCTGATTTAATCAATTAAACTGCATTAAATGCAGGTGCAGGAATGGATATCTTTTACAATAAAACAGTGGGCAATAATTAATTGCATACATATTGCTCTTCATTTGTTTCTACTCGGTAAATACTGAATAAATAAAAAATATGTATACTGATATTAATACATATTAAAAATAACAAAACTTTAAGAATTGAAAATGTCTGTTGTTGGCATCCCCAAAAATGAGTGACAAAAATAAAATGTCACTTAGCATAATTACAAATTAGAAGATGAAACAGTTTAACATAAACTATTACTACACCTCATGAATATTAATGAACATAATCGTGCTATTTAATTGGCTGATTCCTATAACAAGTGCTATTTCCCTAGGGAAATAGTTTGGATTGTTTCCCTACAAGCTCGTCCCCAGAGTCACAGTGAGGTGTAATAAAACAAATACTACATGGTTTATATCGGGAAATATGAAGGGTGAGGGTGATAGGCCAATAGCCAGGACCTCAGGAAAATAGTGTGCACTATTTCCCTCTAATCATGTCGTATTTGTATATTGCAGCAGGCCCGTAGCTGTGGGGACCATGCTACATGGTTCTAATCATCCAACAAGAAATAGAGACCGTGTTCCAAATTAAAGACACTATCAGTGATTTGCTAAATCAGCAAATTGAAAAAATCATAAAAAATCAGATTTTTGCATGTTTGTAACAAGAATAGGTGTCCTAACAAGATTTGGCCCCATAAAGCCAAAAACAGCATAAGCGGGCTAATAAGAGTTAATAAGGACAAAATCGGATATTTTAGTGATTACTGTCCGTACGGACACTTACTACAACACATAATTGAATAGGGATTTATATCTTTGAATACTGCTGTTTTCTTCCTTTTCTAACAATGCTTCTGTTGGAAAAAATAATTTAAGAAAATTCTACAGACTTATCCTTCACTTTTAAACTATTTCTGCTAATTTAAAATATTTTGACTCTTTCGGGTAAATCACTGATAGTGTCTTTAAGTAATCCGATTATGTGGTTATTTGAGCCTAATCCATCACTGTACTAAAAGTTACACATACTTTGACCTTAAGTGACCCCTAAATGACTTTTGACCTCCCCATCTGTTTCAATATGAGCTTACCAAATATAAAGCCTTATCTGTCACTGCACTAAAAAGCTACACCCTGAAGTATATACGCATCCATAACATAACATCAAGTGACCACTAAATGACCTTTGACCTCTACACCTGTGACAACACACATTCCCCATGTTTCAATACATAACCATACTGAGCATGAACTTGTCCTTACACTGCACTAACTATAGACATTTTAACCAAAA
The DNA here is from genome assembly GCA_023653785.1 of Ophioderma brevispina. Taxonomy (NCBI): domain Eukaryota; kingdom Metazoa; phylum Echinodermata; class Ophiuroidea; order Amphilepidida; family Ophiodermatidae; genus Ophioderma; species Ophioderma brevispina. The sequence goes on along the minus strand of JAMKCH010013513.1, from coordinate 80,308 downwards.
ATGTATTCCAAAACACATGCATGCATGCACGCATGCACACACACATGCACCCTCACACACGCATGCATGCATGCACACATGCATGAATGCACACACACACACACACAAAACACAAATCAGGTATTACTGATTAAAATCGGATAACCTAAAATTCTCTGAGACTGAAGGTTAAATTTGAACACTCTAATGTGAGACGAGGGATAATATATGTGAATTTGATACCCTATTGCAAGTCTCAAGACCCAGCCAAGCTTGGTCAGTCTGCATTTTTTTAACTCTTATGGTCACCTAACCAGAATGCCCATTTTCCCTCTTTCCCCTCCCATTGAAAGTTTTGAACAACTCGATTGAATATTGCAAAAACAAAAAAACAAAATGGGCGCTGTCCAAAATCAAAGTGTGTCCAAAAAGTTTTGCTGTTCAAACTTGTTTCCATACTGAAGATTGCATTACACACTCTGCCTTGATTAATTCGTCAGAAATCAGCCAAATTCTAATTGCTGAATGACCTTCAGAAATTTAAACACCATTCATCCAGTTGCTGCTCCATGTTGGAAGTTAATTTAAAAAATACCCATTATGTTGTTTTTCCAATTGCTTTCCACAAGAGTGCTAACTGAACATTCATCACCACATAACATGCTGTATTAACCAATAAAACTGACAGACTTTTTAATCTATTTTTTGGCAATTCCTGTCAAAGGAACCCTTGGTTTTGATTTCTTAGAACATTAATGCAACCATATTTGAGGGGCAACCCCAGGGGATAATATAACTTGAAATTAAAAACATTTTTCTTTATTCTATTAAAAGTCAAACAGCATTATTGTTAAAATCTGCTAATTTTTTTTTTCAGCAGATGATGGACTGGCATTTAAAAAACAAAACATCAACGTGCTGGCATTGTGGGATAGCGTGGCCTAGCGATTAGGGTGCTTGCCTCTGGCGCAGAATTTAACCATCAAAATTGCCCGGGTTCGAATCCCGGTGGGGGTCGTTGGGGGCACTGCCCTGTGATTATATTCGGGTTTTAATCAATTCATGGATTGATTCTGTATAACCGCTATTTATTACATACAGAATACCGCTCTCCTCATGGTTCACTTGGAATTGGGCAAATGGACAAGAGCATCCCGTCCGTCGGGAGGGGATGTTAAGCTGTCCGTGGTCCCCGTGTACAAGAGTCACAACTGTACATGTTACATTCGCAGCCAGTGTCGAATAAGAGTAGGTGTACACCCCTGACTGCTCCCAATCCGCCCCATCCTCAAATAGCAGGGCCATGTAGGAGCGTTTGTGGTTCATGGATACAGCGGTCCCCCCGGGACTCACATCACTATCTGACACGATCCTGACCACCACCACTAGCCATTACCATGACTTGTGGATACAAGCAAACAAAACGTTCTGGAGTTGATTCCCATGTCATCCACCCTGTTTGACCATTGTTGACATTTGTTTTTTAATCTCATGAGTACAATTCTATGATATTCATAATAGCCTCATTTGTTGATTAAGGTATGGCACTTAAAACTTAGTCCACAAATTACCTACCCTGATGTCTTCAGCCCTCTAATTAATGGTGCCCCATCTTGTTTTTGGGTTATGTCTTTTGTATGTTTAAAATAAAATATCTGTATTTTTTTTTTCAATGGCTAGACTATCTTTTGTTGAACATAATTGAAGAAATTTCCGTTTAAAAGTAATTACTAATTTTATGGAAGTTTAACCCAAGCAGATTGGTTTATACCTCACCATTCAAGATGCACTATTCACAAAAATATTAAAGAGTTGCTCAAATCACTAAAAGTTACAGGCAACACCCCACCCCCCATAAGCATGCAAAGGTAACTAGAATTCCTCGGTCTCTCTGCTTTCACGCTCGCTATATTCAAGATATAAGCTGTGGTCCGCCCCATGACCTTTCACCCTGGGCACGTGACCTGTTGATCTCATCACATATGAGGGATCGCATGGTGCACCTATTACCAAAGTTTGGTTCCAATTGACCTTTCAATTTCACTTTAGAATCAATTTTACCATTTGAGCCCATTTTTTTCAACTTGACCTCACATGACCTTGACCTTCAACATGACCTTTGACCTCAATCCAATAGAGGGATCCCATTGTGCCCTATGAAAAAGCGCGAGATTGTTTGGTCCAATTGAAGTTAAACGTTTCAATTGAGGTCAATTTAAAAAAAACTTAACATTTTTGAACACACACCAAACACACATGAAAAAACCTTACCAAATTTTTGCCACACACAAACACACATACAACACGCACAAAACCGGATTGCTAATGGTCCTGCCGCTGATAGCTGGCGGCCCACAAAAATTTAAAGTCCTATAGAAATAATAATTTCAGCAAATCCTTGATATACCAGTCTGGTACCCAGGACTTTTTTTTTTTTTTTGGAGTGGTCAAATTTTTTGTGACCTTTTTGTCAGGGAGAGAAGGGGTTTAGGTGAAGTGGATGTTACACTCACAAGCAGCAATGTTGCATCTGTTCTCCTGATCACTTTTTGATTTTGGGGGTTTGCGTCTTTCGGCGTTCAATCTCACCATTTCTTGCACGCTTTTTTTTCCAAATGTATATTTCGACAACTTTCAAAATGGTCTGACTTTGGCACAATACTACTGATCTGAAAACATGCCGAGAGACTTTTGTGCCAGGTGTAATATGAAATCCCCACTATATGTGACACACTCTATAATCTCTCGTTGCACACCTTTTATCAACCATACATCACTTATGTTTTCCATGGTGTAAAACACATCATGGAAGCTTAACAAATTGCCCAAAAGGGCCCAAAACTCTTGTGGTAACAGGTGGATGTGCAGTTATCTTCGACAGCTCCCAATTGGACTACCAAGAGCAGGTTTCAGAACACTGTCTCGTCTCCACATAACCAAACTAACATAACAGATTATGACCATTAAATTTATTAATACATTTTTCACTTTAATGTTTTACAGATCTATCACTATATTGATAAAAGATAGCCTTGGGTCTGCTCACGCAAAAGCCCACTGATCTCTCAGTGAAACACAAACTCACATCTCTTGCCTCTGCATCAAAGACCGCAACAACAGTAAGCAGTAATTGACGTCTGTTTCAATACCGTGGGCATACTCCATTTTACTCCCTTGTGTGTATATTGATTCCTATTCATACAGCACACAAATCAAGTCATACTACATTATGCAGGTCACTTTAGCTTTTATAGTGAATTGTTGATGCAAACTTATTAGAATTAGAGGAGTGGAGTAATACAGTTTGAGGCTATATTAGAGTACAGTGAGTACATACATGAACAGACAGAAAACACATACAAATGGCCTACCAAGAATTTAACAGCGGAATTGCACATGACAAATCGGTAAGTGATGCATGGAAGATAATATTCAATATTCTGGGGCATATTAAGTACAATAAGAGATTTCAAATAATAGGTGTGGCCATAAAAAATTTTGATTTTTGCACTGGTCGAAAAGTTTTCTCAAATCTCCCCATCTGAAGGATCAGCTTGAGAACTGTTTTCTATGGTATATAGGAGCACCCTACGGACATTCAGCCATGTTATTTTGTCGCCCAAATAAAAGAGTGAATCTAGTGAGTGTCTAATCTATGAAATCACTACATATCACAGAAAATATGGATGACTTGAAATCCTCTTGTTGCACCTTTAAAATGCAAGCCACAAAGCTGCACAGGAATGCTTGTAATTAGTACCCCCATTATTAACACGTTCCATTAAAACTATAGAATTGCTATTCCTTTTTTTTTATTAGTGCCTTCTACCTTGTATGAACTGAGCAGAGAAGATGGTATTAATTTAATAAGTTGTCATTCTACTAAATATGGACAGATTGCAAAAAACTCAATTCCAGTGGTCCACCTATTGGAATGTAAGACCCCTGAATTCTTTTAAATGAGGCAATTTTTATTTAGAGCATCATAATATGCTACTTGACCACAGATATTTATTTTTTTAGACCATACAAAGTATTTCTACCACTTACATTCAGCCAAAATAAAATAAGGTGGACCAAGAAAGGTTGTAGTGATACCAAAATCATAAGGGGTGGACTTAGATGGAGGAGAAACTCACACATGTGCAACGTTTCTTGGAGTTCCTATTTATTTTTTAGAACATTGAAAGGGGCATTAATCCCAATTGTCAGTCTTGACAGCATCAGTTTGGTGTCATCGAACACCATTTGCATTTTCCCAACACATGCTTGTAGAATATTTAGCTGATGAATTCTGTTTAATGGGCCCTAACCCTCACCCCCTTTTCCCTCCCGATATGAGAAAACAAAAGATTGTATTGTCTGCAGAGAAATGACAGGGAGGCATGAGTCGTTTTTGCTCATATCAAAGTAGTACTAATTTACTTTGATATGAGCAAAAATACTGTATTGTCTGGAATATATGCCCCGGGAGCATGAAAATTTACAAAAAGGGTGTGTGAATTTTTCAAAAAGGAGGCATTTATTATAGGTAATTTGTTCAGTCTTTTTCCCATTGCAAACCACAATCAGCACCGTCTGGAATACCCTATGCTCTCTTGCACAAAAAGGATCTATGTTTGAACAAGCTCAACAAAATCAGGAAAGCATTCCAAAAGCCCCCCCCATGAATTCTGATTCTGCAACCTTGACAGAATAAACCACAGGATAAGGTTGCAGAATTTGTAGGGAGGAAAAATGGCTGCATCCACAGCTGTTTGAAAATACCTTATCTGCCCACTGATATTGTCTATTTAACACATTTAAATTGAGATAAGTTGTCAACACTTGTCAAAGGTGTCTACACTTTAATTGACAACATACTGAGTGAGTTGTGCACATATTAGCCAAATTCAGGCTGGCAAATTTGACACAAATTTTGTAATTGCATGTGATGGTTAATCGTCAGAGTATTCTTCCATGTAGGGCATGATTTTTGGTATTTTTCGGGAATATTTAGTTAAAATAAATTGAGGGGGCATTTATTAGAAGGGAGCATTTATTACAGACAAAACGGTATGTGCACTATTTACAGGTTACTGGAAATTATTTTTAGTGTATAGGCCATAATACAATAAACAAAACTGTTACTCATCAAATCAAAATGGTAAATGAAACTTTGGAATCAAGATATATCACATGTATGTCAGTCAGGATTTCTTTGAGGGCCTGCTACTGGTATCCTGGCCTGGTAATCAGTACTACCTATCCCAGGGCCGAGTTGTTGGCGGCTAAACCGTCACCCCCTATCAGGTTTCTAAGAAAATCTGATGAGGAGAGTAGCTGGTTACCCTGATAGAACTAAAAAGATGATCTACCTACAGGGCGTCGGCTCTGGAGAGCTAATGGTGGCCATCCAGCACATTGACATCAGGAAGGGGCTCCGGTCAATGATCTTTTGCTCCAGTAAATCCTCACAAACCGTATTGCTGTAAATGTGAGGTAAATCCGGCCATCCACATTTGCGGGGACAAAACCGGATTGAAAACTTTGGTTTTACTACTTTACTACTATGCTGATGATGGTCTAACAAATGATATAAAACCATAATCAAAATAAAATCGTTCTCACTTTTTCCCAACAGGAGAGGAAAAAATGATAAGAAACATGGCTGATGGTCAACTGAACTCTGGCCAGAGAGCGCAGGACTTCTACAACTTCTTCCGCAGTGGCAACCACAACGAGATGCAGCGTAATCTCGTGCAGCTAGCACGTAACGACTGCCCTAGACAAAATCAGACCTGGCCCTCCTTGCTCTGATGCTAACAAACATTACCGACCTGCCTGCAAGACGGCTTGCTTCTTGGCGATGGAACAAGTCCGGCTTGCCTTGCAGACAATATTGGGACGTCCGGCGCACAGAGGCATCGCATAACTCCAAGCCGTTTGAAAATGATGGTGATGGAAATTGAGCGCATCAAAGTTCGCCACCTCCAAGCCCAGATGTGTTCTGATGAACACTTGAGGAATTTTATAAAAAAATGTAGAAGATTCCATTACCGCAGTCCAAAAGTATCAAAATATCATGTGCACAAGTTAGAGAATGGGTACTAAGTTGTCTTCATCATGGGAGAAAAGTTAATTCAACTTATTCTACCATGGATTTGTTTGGGGTGGGCAGGCATGGACAGATCCAAATCGTTCTGATATTAAGTGGCTCCCCGCTCCAGAAGGGCTTCCTTGTCCCAAGCCACTAGAATGGGGTGTGGGGGGTTGGACTCCATGACATAGGCTGAGACCAAAGGCCTCACATTTTGACATTTCTTGATCAGAATTTGAATGTGCTACATGGTTGGCAACTACGGAGAATTTTTTTGTGTATCAATATACACTGACAGATAATCTGATAACTAAATGCAGTAAAATGGCGCATTGCTAATTAGTACTACATTCTTTCATATTTGCAGAGAGTAGAGAGGGAGACAGTAGAAGGAGTGAGAGAGATAGACAAACACTGAGATGAATATGTATATTCATCTCAGGACAAACACACAGACAGAGGTTTATGAGTGACATTGTAATAAGCCAATACCTTTTTCAAATCAAAGGGCACCACGCATGATATTCATTTCATGTTTGCATGAATCACAAAGTTATGTACCTACTGAAGACCAAACATCTAACATTCCTGCAAGTAGGGCCATGCTTGTGCATGAGCATGTGTCCCAACACATCTTGTCATGAATGCAAGAAGGCCATAAGTACAATAGCTGCCATTTGTCAGAAATTACCATCAAACGTACTATTAGGCCAAGTCTTTGGTCAGAGGCTCTTGAAATGGTTCTTCATGCAATGCAGTTGCCTGATGAACCATTTCAAGAGCCACTGACTCAAGGAATATAAATAGAGTTATCCTATACATGGCAGCACACAGATGTATCACATGGCAGCTATTGCACTTACAACCTCCTTGTACTCACATGACTATCTTATTTGAGGGCAAATGCTTCAGAATGTCAATATTGAGTGAAATGTTGTAACTGCTGAGAATTCACGATGAATGAAGTAAAGCAAATTTGAACAACCCACATATTCCATTCTATGTTTGTTCTATTTTCTGTTTGTTCAATTTTTAGAGACCCATTTTTGTTTTCAATATCATCTTACGAAGTGGATCTTGAAAAGGTGAGAAATAGGTGACTGCATTCACTGATCGAAATTCTTAAGAAAGAGCCTCCCTGAATGATGGCCGTGGAATGTATTTTGTCATTTGTTACATGCAAAATTCATAAAAAGTGACTTGTCACAAGTGAAATTTACAGACAAACCTAAAGTTTACCAATGGGCCAGATATGGGCCCAGCCCGGGCCCATGTAAGCTGGGCCTAGTTGGTCAATTCCAGTAAAAGGGTATAAAGGGGAGAGTGTTTTGAACCAATCCCATAATGAATTTCCCCAAACTGGTGCATTGTGGGATAGTGAAATTTACAGACAAACCTAAAGTTTACCAATGGGCCAGATATGGGCCCAGCCTGGGCCCATGTAAGCTAGGCCTAGTTGGTCAATTCCAGTAAAAGGGTCTAAAGGGGGAGAGTGTTTTGAACCAATCCCATAATGAATTTCCCCCAAACTGGTGCATTGTGGGATGGACTCAATACTCCCTCTGGGGAGTAGTAATGCCATGTGTAACAAGGCTCTTTCTATTCTACAACATAACACCATTTAATATGTAAATGAAACGGATGTTGAAACAGATGTTATTTATATAGAGTTAAATTTATGATGGGAGTCATGGTAAAAATAGACATGACAGGCAAAATTTTGGGTGAAATGTTAAATTTGACTACAAAATGATTTTGGAAAATCTTTCTACTGAAAACAATCTTGAAAATCATTAAAGAGAATGTATTTTTTTCCAAATTTCTAAACCACTTTTTACTGTATTTCCCTGTATACTTAGCGAATAATATATGAGGTTTTAAATGCATGTGTGTGTGTGTGTGTATAATACCAGAGACATACTAAATATAGCCTGCAGAAAACCATTAACTAATGCACATCGTGTAGATTTCAAACACCATATTCAGTGGGGAGTAAGATGGTGAACTTTCCAGAAAGTGTGGAGACTGAAATTTAAATTTGGCATTTCCAAACACAACATCTTATAATACTCGTGTTGCCTCTTACAGTCTAGAGAAAAAAAAAATGTGAAACTGATTTGTGTAAGAGTTAAATGCTGAATCTTCTACTTATTCCTGTGATGACATTGATATTCCCATATTTTGTACTTCTACAATGGGGCACTTACACCGAAAATCTTGCCGTCGACTATGAGTTTTTCACCCTGTATCCAGAGTCAAAGGATTGCTGGTTTATAAATGTTAATTTTATTAGAGCAAATCTCAAGTTTAATTTTCAATCAACTTTTAATAGGTCAGGTCAGGTTTCCTTTGAGGGCCTGCTGCTGGTATCCTGGTAAGCAGTACTAATGTACCTGTCCCAGGGCCGAGTTGTTGGCGGCTAAACCGTCACCCCCATCAGGTTTCTAAGGAAATCTGATGAGGAGGGTAGCTGGTTACCCTGGTAGAATGAAAAAGAATATCTACCTACAAGGGCATCAGCTCTGGAGAACTAATGGTGGCCATCCAGCACATGCTGCCTTGCATGGTGGGCGTGGTTGCCCAAAGGCTAGGCCCACCGCCGAAAACTGTGGATTGGCATCAGGAAGGGCATCCGGTCAATTATCTTTTGCTCCAATAAATCCTCACACAGCAGTATTGCTGAGTGTGAGGTGCATCCGGCCACCCTCGTTTACGGGGACAAAACCGGTTTTAAAACTTTGGTTTAACTAACTAACTAACTTTTAATGAGCTTGGTCTTGACAGAATATCTTTGTTAATCCTTGAAATTGTGTGATTGAAGCAGAGAATTTATTTCTCAAGATAATAATCTCCGCGTACAAACTCGACAGAGATCCCTCCATGTAATGCAGCACAATTTATTGTGTGCTTGTGCATGTATGTTTGTATTGTTACTCCTTTCACACTATACACGTCTATACTTCATCCGGCCTGAACTAAGGCCTGATGTCACAGCTTTTGTACAGCTATTGTGCATGCGTATCGCACACGCCGACTTTGTACGCTCACAATTACAGCTGCGGCTCACTGTGAATCGCACGTTTAAGACTGCATGAAAGCTATGATGTCACTCCCTAGTTCAGGCCGGACAAACTGTAAGGGGTGGGCATGTGATTCAGCGAATGTGCCAAAGATACACTTAGATTACATGTACACGCACCATTAATCTAACTGTATTATATGCCCAATTTTACTCCGAGTATCATTTATGAGTATTTTGCTAGAGTCAAAAACCAAAGACCATTTTGTGGATGTAGATGACTGTAGTATTATTTAGTAAGAGAGTAAATCTTGCAGTATTTTATACCACCTTGGGAACAGATACAAAGGTGCTTGGGCTTATGGTAAATGCATATGGGATTTCATTCCCTCCAGTTCTGTTTGAGTGTGATTTTAAATTTTCAGTTTCAGTTTATTATTTTTCCATGCAAAATCAGATTACAATTAATGGACATTATGGAGGGAGAACCATTCAAAGCAGAGCTCGATCGTACTGGTCACCCAGAACAATACAGTGCAAAGACAAGGACATGACATAAGACAAAGGACATGGTGCAAAAACAAGACATAACAAGACAAAGGTGCAAAACATTTAAGCATGTAGGCTGACTGGTTATAAAGATTCAATGAATAGTTGAAATTGAATTCAAAAGTAAAAAGTAAACAAAGTAGAAATACAATCAGATGCAGCACAAAAAACATATTAATAATCGTAATAATAATAATTTTCAATATTATTTACCCTAGATTCTGGGTGATATGGTCTGCTGATTCTGAGCTTTTGTTACATACATATGCAAGTGCCTAAAAATAGTTAAAATACATAAATAAGCTTAGTCTTGGCTAAATAAATCAGTAACCAAATGCAAAATGTAGATGAACTTTACTGGTGCTAAGGGATCCAAAGGTTATGGCTGTAAATGATACACCAAAGAAAATTGGGCTGAATTGGATCTGAACCGACCACCTAAACAAATTAAATTCTAAGTTCTCTACCATGCAAGCTATTCAGCCATGGGGCGAATCCCAGTTAACCAATGTTTTTGCTCTAGGGTTGCCAGTCAGAAGCTGTTTAACTAAGGATCACACCACAATTTCAAATCTTATGGTAGTCATTATCCAGAAGTCACTGGTTCAAATCCCACTTCAGCGAATTTTTCTTTGCAATGTCATTTTATACATGATGTAGTTTCTATAGTCAGTTTCCATATTACATAATGGTTTTTGTGTCGTCTGCAAACGAGTATTCTTATCAAGTAACTTTTTCTTATCAATATATTTTGTCCTCTGAATGTAATCATATAATAATGCACTACACCCCTGTCTAAACCACACCTCTTTTACACATTGGTTAAACATTGTACAGAAGTGATTCCCCACTCAATCTTATTTTCATTGCACCTATATTATTTTGAATATTAAATAAACATAACCCATAGACAGCCGTTAGCTTTAAGTTGCGACCTTCCCAAAGAAAATGTACATGTGATGCCATATGTCTCGGTAATTACTATGTAAAATTATAATGTTGTAAAAATAGCCTGAATAAAAGGACAGATGAGAATATGCACAAGTCTGGGTTTTATTGTCTGGTGATTATAATAGCATTACATTTGTATATTATGACATAAGTAGCGCATGATTGTTCATGGTCATTGGTGAAGAAGGATCATATCCGTGAATGATGAAAATTTCTATCATGAGGCCACACAGCTGTTTGAAAGTCTCATTTATTCTGACAAAACCAAAATAAACCAAAAATATAAATGGCGACACACTTTTTGGATTATGTATTCCACTAACTCCATCCTGTGTTAATTTTACAAAATTCAATTGCGGGCAAATATGATATATCTTAAAAATCTAGTTCAACACGTCTCTCTGTGGAGAATGGGCATACAGAGGGCACTATAACATACAAATCATGACCTTTGTAGACCTCCCTACTATCAGTTGTCAAAATTGTGTCGCCACTGCTTAAAATTGCTATAATAAAAGAGAAGATTTGCATGGGGTCAAACAGCTGTGGCCAGTTGGTAAACAGAAAAAATCATACTATAGGGTGAAATCCAAAATGCAACACATGGCAATGTATTGAAATTGTCATAAGTTGCACTCTTTTGAGAAACTTGGGCCCTATTTCATAAAAGTTAAGATTAATCTTAAAGGAGAACCTGCACTAAGAATAACTTATACAATATATACTACAAAAGTAATTATTGAACACCTATCGAGTGGTTTCATGGACAAACGGAATTATACTAACCATAATAATGAATTAAAACATTTTGTCTGACCATGCGGTATTTGGGATATGTATATGTGTTATGCGATACGGAAGGCACAGTAGCGTCATACACCTTCACATGTGACGCTTTCATAATGTGTATTTCCTATGGCATGTATGACGCAAATGTGCCAGCCGTATCGCATAACATGTTATACAATAGCGTGAATTTTAAATAGCGCATGGTCAGACTTGATGGTTTTAATTCATTATTATGGTTAATATAATTCTGTTTTTCGAAGTAACCGCTCCATATGTAGTCAATAATTATTTTATAAAGCATATTGTGTAATATATTTGTTGTACGGGTTCTCCTTTAAGTAAACTTTAGAAGAGTTATAAGAAGAAATTTGAAAGAATTTTCTTACGTTGAGATTTATGAAGTTGGATCCTAGTCCGTTCTTATGCCTGGGTCCTACTTTATTAATTTCATCTTACCAATTCTTAAAAATTCTTGTCAAGAAATGCTGAAAGCTTAAGAAGAATCACTCTTCTTAATTCACTTAAGATTAATCTGAACTTTTGTGAAATAGTATATGTCATTGTACAGGGCCTTATGTGTCTGTTACTGCTGTTGTTACAAAGTCTCATAGACGCCAAGGTCAGAAATACCCTTTTAGCACAAACAAATGAACCTTGTGCACAAATAATCTGAATTTTATATGTAACTTATGTAATTTATTATATTTTTATCAATTTGATTTGATCAAGAATTTGGGTGTCTCCTTGGTGTAAGATATTCATGAGCTAGACTAGAGTAAAGACTCTTTTACGGAATAAAGCTTTGATCCTCTTATAGAAGATTTCATGCTATACTAATTCCATGAAGTCTTACATGAAGGATGAACCAGAATTGGTGATGTCCAAAACACAATTACAATGGCAATTATAAGTGAGCAGCACCAATATTGAGCAGCACTAACAAACCAGAAGATCCCATGTATGTCTGTCACAAATGTCCACTTTTAGGACAACAAACTGGAATCCTTTTTGATTCCAAAACCAAAGCTCTTTAGGCTTGAAAGATGACAGCAGACAAAAAGCTTTTTAGTTCATGAGGTATCTATATTATCAATTGATCCTGGTATGCTGCACTGATCTACCATATCAGAGATCCACAACTACTGGCCAAGTTCTTTATTATCTACCTCTATTCATGTTTTCCAGAGTGGCGTGAAAGGGATAGATGGGAAAGATGGATGGTGAAAAAACTTGTAATATTTAATGATTGAGCACCCAAGACATTGAAGCCAGGTCTCATCATTAGGTGTACAGTGATAAGTCTCTATGGCTAGGGTCCGGGAGAATCCGCGTTTGAAAAACTCAAATTCCGCGCGCGATTTTCGGCAATTCCGTGTTTTTCCGCGCACCGATAAATCGGCAATTTCCGCACTAATCCGCGCAAAAAAGTCCCAAATCCGCGCAAAAAAGTCCCAAATCCGCGCAAATCCGCATTCCCCCCCAAGAGAGTAGTAAACATGATCAAGTAACAGAAGTATAAATTAATCATACATTTAATCAAAACGACACAAATCCCGTTGCCCGACCACTTAATAAACCCAAAAATTTAAATAGCTAAAGAAGTAAACGATACCGCAAGTGTTTCAATCTTTATTGCTAACCACAACACATGACAACCTAATTAATACGGCAACGCCCTGTCCCTCACATCCGTCTGACGCCTTTGTTGATTTGATCGCCGATTCTCAGAACTCTAGCAACCTTGTCAATCAAGTCAGTCTTCTTTTTGTGACGTTTAATCAATATATCATACATTTACCACCCAGGTCCCAATCGACCATCACAGGGCATCACTCCTTCCTTCAGTCTGTTTCGGGTTACACGATTGCAGCGCGCGATGATTGACTAATTTATAGATCAATGACATGTACGTCGAAAGATTTTTGCAGCACAGTATAAACACTTTTGATTAACTGCAGCCAAGTTGTAAACCTTGCAGCTACGAATTTGATAGAATACTATCCCGGGAATAAACCCTATCACAGGTGGAAAAAATATTTTGAATTTCTAATTTATTGATTCATACTTCATTTTGAAATTGAAAGAACACTCTCTCTGAAGCAAATGTTCAGCGCTTTTATGTTCTTTCCCGATTGAGTATTTACAATACAGCAACTACCTTACCCCCATTAATCACATGGATCAATCCAACATTTAGAGTAAACAACAGTGCTATTCATATGTTAATCGTGGTGGGGGGCTGACAGTTGCAAGTAAACAAGAATAAACCACGGTAATTAAGTCCGGATTATTTTATTTAAAATCATTTAAGAAATAAAACAAACCTAATTTTGAAGTCCAAAAAAATATCGTGTTTTGAATTGCTAAATATCAATTTTATAAATCGTCATGGCCGTCTTCATACAGCTACATTCGCACATGGCCTTGCGGCAAAATTTTGATACAATGACATCAAAATAAAACTAGACTTATTTAGAATCTTACTGGTCTTGCAATTGCGATTAGAAATTACATGTGGGTGATCAATTTATCGGTTTTGTATGCGTTGTCATGAGCTGAAAAGTCATAAAAGATCAGTATAGTTCCCACTATCTGTATGGATTTTCTTTCTTGGGGAATTTCCCGTTCGTAATCAGCTCAGGGCAGGGGTAAGCAAATCAGTTCAACTCATCGCTCATGCAGGGATAATGGAGCAGCTACATCTTGGCTAATCACGGATGTATTTTATGGATGATAGCATACATAAGAGTAGCCTACCATGAATGGATTTATAAACTATTCAATGCATGGATTCAAGGGTGAATTAAAACTTCTATTCATCATTTGTTTTAATCGTGTTCGTCCAACTTTTGATCATGTTGCTGCCCGCCCATGCGTTACTTGTGATTCTTAAAACGTCCAAGAGACCGCGCACAAGTTGACTTTGGAACACCTGCGATGCATGAAGACACACGAGTACCGTCAGGGATTATATGCAATCGAGTAAGTGTGCACTCAAGGTTGAATAATTGACGGCCCATTATGATCACTGGTACATCTGTGTGCCTTTCATCTCTTAACGACATATCCATAGGTGGTCTACTACAATACCCAAGTAACAAAGAGAGCAATTAGATTGTGCTTGAATCGCGGCATGGCGGTACTAATGCAACCCTGATCATCGGAGTTGCATCGACCGCCTTGCTGCGATCATTAAATTATCAACTTGCCGACCAAATCGATTTTCTTGCCAAACACATTTTGATCGTTAAGAAAAACAGTCGGGCAAGAAGTTCAATGACCTTTTCTGATAGAAAAAAATACGAAATCCGCTGTTTTCCGCGCAAAAACGGAAAATCCGCGCGGAAAGGCAAAATCCGCGCATAACATGTCATTTTCCGCAATCACGGATTCTCCCGGACCCTATCTATGGCTACTTCGCAAGTTGCCCAGTAGGTGGAGAAAAAGTAGATATTGTGTGGACATGTGAGTGCCACAAGGTCGTAAGTGCAATAGCTGCCATTTGTCAGCTACTGAGACCTGGCCTCAATCATTAAATATTACCATCCACCTTTCCCATCTATCCCTTCCCTCTCTTTTCCTTCTTTTCATGCCACTCTTTCTTGCCTTACTTTTCCCACTTTCCTGATATGTTGGCCTGACTTTCTGGTCAGAACAGTTGGGGAGGGGGAATGTACCCCAGCTTTCCTGCCTGCAATGCTACTGCTCAAGATAACAGTATACCCAAACACCATCAAACACAACCAGCTTCTTTATGGAGTACCTCTTCACTCTTCAGTAGCTACACAGTACCTCCCCATAAGGGTACCACATTGCCGGCCACAAAGGTACCTCTTCAGTAGCTACACAGTACCTCCCTGTAAGGATGCCACATTGCCGGCCACAAAAGTACCTCTTCAGTAGCTACACAGTACCTCCCCGTAAGTTTACCACATTGCCGGCCACAAAAGTACCTCTTCAGTAGCTACACAGTACCTCCCCGTAAGGGTACCACATTACCGGCCACAAAGGTACCGCTTCAGTAGCTACACAGTACCTCCCTGTAAGGATGCCACATTGCCGGCCACAAAAGTACCTCTTCAGTAGCTACACAGTACCTCCCCATAAGGGTACCACATTGCGGCCATAAAAGTGGGGGTATTAACATTTTAGTGACACACACACACACACATGCACACATGCACAATGGATTGCTAAGTGGTCCTGTCAGCTATGCTAAAGGCCACAAAAATATAAATGCTATTAAACTTGAAAATGGTCAGAAAGGAGCAAACGACAATGGAATGTTTGGCACCTTCTATGGGCTAAAGTGTTGCCTACTAGGCATCCGGTAGGGGAGTACCTGTGAAGGTGTTCCCCGAGTAGAGGCAGAGGTACTCCACTACTGGTGGCTTTCATGGGTACCTATCAGTCACCTAACAGGCAACTGCAGAGTACACTATAGGATGGGTACTGCTAAGTAAACATAGCATTGTTATACACCCATGTGGCTTGTGCATTTCGGAAGTACTTAGATGTATCCTTGGAGTAGAGCTACGAGTACACATGGAGTAGCCTAAGCTCTGGGTTACACTGTACGAATCTTGCTGTGTAGCCATATAATTGTTTACTTTTATTAATTGTGACCAAATTGTTTACTTTTATTAATTGTGACCAGAATATCTATATCATTATATTGGATTGGTATATGCACACTGTCTTCTTTGGCTGGGATACCCTTTAAAAATATCTGAACATTCTCCTCTCGCCTTCCTAGTATCTCAGTAGGACTGAATTTTTTATCCCACTACATAACTCTGTTAACAAGACAGCAATTATTAACTACCACACCTCCTAGCATCTTTTTAAACATTCATGTGCTACTTGTTTCAAATTTGCTGTAGAGTTCTCCAACTACAATAAAAACACACTGCCATCCTGTGAACGCCAGGGGCAAACACAGTCTCACTTGCACAACTGTACATGTATGAGGAAAACGGAAGTATGTGACAAGAGCATTATGCACAGGTTTGTGTCACACAAGCACGTCAGCCTTAAATCCTGTTCACAATGTAGGTAACCACAAAATACAGTATGTATTCACGTGGATTTGGTAACTTATACTCACGGTTTTCTTGTAAGTCACCTAGAGTATTATAACGTAATATGTGGCATCGCAGGAGGGATGGAGGGGCATACTTTTAAATGTATCTTAGATTTTTTGTAATGAATTTGAACGTTTTTCAGTTTAAGACAATGCTCCTGAGCACTGTTAGTGACAATCATCACCAATGGTATGAACTGTTACATAACATCTACCAACTGCCAGTAAGCAGTGAATACCCCTGCTGGGTATAAACCTAACCACCCCTGGTGCTTCCTCATCATATCAATTTGTTTGGTATAAATTTTACCCCCAAGTTTTGATTATTTTTAACATCAAAAACATGTCAACTAAGATAAAAATTGGTATCTCAACATAAAGGTACATATGATAGAGTGGAGCAAATGGTCTAATCGCAAGAGGCTTTGTGCTTAATTTATCAACTTTCCCGAAGGCTAGCTTTAGCTTGTTCTAGCCCGCCAGCACACTAATACTACTACTTCCGCGACCACTACCAACTAGAAATGGGTGTCAGGCTACGAATAAATTTGTAGCCCGTATCAAATGTAATTATGCTTTGAAGTGCACTTTACGCTGATTTCTTGGGGATTACTCTTAATTCATACTTGTTAAAATAACCAGGCTTACGTGCAATACTTTTTTCAGTGAAATCTATTTTTAAAAATGTCTTTTTTTGCTACTTGTCCTATCTGAGAGATTACAGCATCAGCTCTAAAAGCATAAACAGAACGCTTTAATGAAAAGATGTCCATTAATCTTGAATAACATTGTATATACCAGTAATGTACTTGTCTGAAGTTCAGGTAGAAAATAGATTATCATCTTGTGATATTCTGTCAGGCTCAATGGATTAATCAATCACAGGGGGTATTCTTTATACATGATATAGAACCTACTCCTTGTCAAAACCTATCTTTCCACAAGAAGTCTATGACTTGATAAGCATTTAACACTTGGATTCCAGGAATTAGGGCCTGTGGTCCAGTGGATTGCCGCTCGTCCCCGCAATCCAAAGGTCGTGGGTTCGAGTCCCACTGTCGGCCATCGTGTTGTGCCCTTGAGTAATGGCCTTTTACCTTAATTACCCTCTCCACCCAGGTGTAATAAATGGGTACCAGCATATCAATGCTGGGCAAGTCACATACTTCGCTGTGCGGGAGGAGTGGCGAACGCCCCACAGCAAACATAATACGGACGAGTCTGGCCCAACGCTAAGGAAGAGAGTGGGCACTCACCCTCGCACGATCTTGCTCGGCACGAGACCTTTACTGCTTCCAAAACAAATTCACAGCCCTAAATTTTTTTGGACTAAAATTAAAAAAAAAAATCCAGATGGGAACTAGTGGATCGCAAAATCCTTTTGTTAGTCCTATTTGCGATGAACGGAAATTTTGAGTCATGCAAATTACATGTGCAATATGGAACAAAAGTAGGCATTTTAGTGTCTTATAGACAAAGCCCAATGACAGCATCCGGCACTCAACAATAATTAAGGGATTTGTTTGGGGCAATCAATACTACAATTTTCATACTTAATATTTCTGTAAAAAAACTTTCGTCAGTAATTCTGAAACAAATTCTGGCTCTGCGCGTAAACCCTGAAGTGTGTGACGAACGCTTAACAACGGGATCCGGTACGTCAGTTCAAACAGCACCCCGTGCCATTTGTTCATAAATTATGACGAGCGATTATACTACAAATGTACCACTGCCACAACCATGTATTAGCCCAATGACATCAACACTAGCCACTACTGCCATATTTTTTGGAAATTTGAGTTAACATAGAGATTTCAATAAGCTTCCCCCCATGCATTGCTTCCAATTGAGGTTTTGTACAGCTACTGTTGGTGTGTCGTTCGAGATGAAACATGGCTATATTTACAGTCTACTGATCAACAAACTTGCATTTAAAAAGAGTGTTCATCTCTAACGATCCACATGGCAACCTGTACAAAAACTTCCAATGGAAGCAATGTATTGTGGGAAGCTACTGGTATCTTCTCTTGTCAAACATTACCCAAAGTTTACCTGGAATTACATCCAAGCAACAACAATGTAAAATTTAGTAAATGCATCAAATCAGAGCTAACATGGCGTTTACTTTCACACCCGTGTAAGAGACTGATTGTTTACATTCCAAAATGTTTGATGTTTTGGTTTAATTTCAAGGCAGAGAAATGTAATGTTGCTAATTATGTGATCCTACACTTCTCCGAAGAGTTGCTTATATAAATGAATAGCTGAATCAAGAGAAGATACCAGTAGCTTCCCACAATGCATTGCTTCCATTGGAAGTTTTTGTACAGGTTGCCATGTGGAACGTTAGAGATGAAACGCTCTTAAAATGCAAGTTTGTGATCAGTACTGTAAATATAGCCATGTTTCATCACTAACGACCCACATCAGTAACTGTACAAAAACCTCCATTGGAAGCAATGCATTGTGGGAAGCTATTGAAATCTTCTCTAAGCTGAATCTCTCCTGAATAAAATCTCTTGTGAAGGGTTCCTGTCAAGGAATATCAGAAAATGGTAAAATTTAGATCGTACCACTAACATGCAAAACCACTATTTTCATATTTTCAGATTCAAAGTAATTGCACACGCGCAAGATGTTTTTGTGTCGTGGCATCATTTTGTAGCTAAAGTTCATAATCGTGATGTGAGAAAAAAATGTGAACTCTGCCGACGAGGCAATATTTCAGGGAATTGTGGAGGTTTCTTGCTAAATGGTTGCCAAATGCTGATTTCTTTCAAAAATCGTCAAAGAAGTAGCACGGGTAGAAGGACTTGCTCAGCAGGCATGGTATTAGCCAGAGGGTGTTTTGAATCAATCCCATAATGCATTGCAATGTGCGTAAAAAGTGCTCAAGAAGTTTAAGAACCACAAGACATTTCATTATCATGCTAAAATTCCCATGTACTAGCACTTTGTGAGCTAAAATGAGTGTAATAGTCAGAGATTTCATGTGTTAAGAATAGGATTTTTGTGGATCGTATGACCATAATGAGGTGAAATTTCCCAAAACTGGTGCTTTGTGGGATGGACTCAAAACACTTTCTGGGTATTAGCACAGTCCCAATTATTTACACTGGAGTATAATGCATAGCTGCAGTAAGACTGTTAGTTAGAATCTTGTTGTGTGGTTGGGTTTTGGCGTCACATGTGAGTACACAGTGGTCTTAATATTAAACTCATTATTACTATTTTCATTTGATGCCACTCTCTCCCCTTCAGGTGGCCCCCAGTGCATAACATGTAAAGCTTCAGCCATTTTGGACTGAAGTAAAATGAATGTGAAAACAAAATTTGATATTTTAGAAGTCTTGAAATCTTTAGAAGATTTAGAAGTCTTTTCATCATAAAAAGTATACCAGGGATAATGGTATGTACATAAAGAGGTTCGGAGTGCACACTCATACTCTGCCCATAAGTGTTGATTGGATTTTGTCTTTTCACTTTTGTTCTGTTCTTGTCTAATTACACACCAGCCAGGTGAATCTTTTTTTTTTAAAGAATTTAGTATAATCACTCATTAATTGACCCTAAAATTCACAGAATCCCATTATTTTTTTTCACAATTTCAAACAATTTAGATAATTTTTTGATATTTGTGATTTATAATGTGCCTAGTTCAGTATTTTGGCAATGATATGATACCTAATTTTGTCCCACTGAAAGATCCCCATTTTTAAGGTTTTATTACTGAAAGACCCCCCTTTGTGGGCAATCAAGCTCTCACCCAAAAGGCCTAGTATTTAACTGCTGTCTACACTCCTGAGTCCCTTCCAAATTTGAGCCCCATAGGATGCCTAATGGTGGGTTCATACTTTATCGGCAGACGTCTGCCGAAGCTAGCCTTTCGAACAGACTTTGCGAGCTGGATGCACAAACACACGCGTTGCATAAAAGCATGTTTAAAAGGCTAGCATCTGCAGATGTCTGCCGATGAAGTACGAACACACCTTAAATGAGGACCCACTGGTGCTCCGATAATCACCTATTTTGCCTAGGACACCCTTACACATGTCCAGCTTAAATGCTAGTGGAGTACATGAGTACAGGCAAACCCACAATCCTTAAACCATGCATGCCAAACAGCTTTTCTGGTTTTCTAATTCCACCTAATTACGTACTAAACCTGCCTCCAAATTAGTAAATGAACTATGTGTTTCCCTGATCAATCACTGTAACATATAACCCATGTGGCAATGCCATTATGTCATGAACTCCTACAATGGCTAGCTTCAGTACTCAAACCATATTGCATGCCTATTTCCAGGGGCGGATCCAGGATTTGAAAAACGTCAAAATTACCGGGGGGGGGGGGCTGAAGGCTGAAACTTGTCCAAAATGGGCCGATTTTGCAGAATTACCGGGAGGCGTGCGCCCCCTCTGCCCCCTCCCTAGATTCGAGCCTGATTTCTGTAAATCTTCACTACAAATTCAACATTATCTGAAAAATATACTGTATTTGAAGGTGACCAGAAAATGTTCAATTCAAATTTGCAGGTATCTTTTAGTTTTTCCAGTAGTTTTTAGCTAAATTCCCCAGGTTTTATAGTGAATTTTTGCCTTAATTTGTAATTAAAAAACGTATCCTCCAAAATTTCAATTACAGGTCAATTTGACAGAGTCTCAGTTTATTTGATCAGTAACAGATTAAAAAAAAAAATCTCCCTCCCCCATTTCCAGGTGTTTCCAGGTTGGAAGCACCTTAAATTTCAATGTTCTATGGAAAATGTGATATTCCCTTGTAAGCAACCATTGCTCTTTCGTCTCTTCTTTTGTTACTTATTGTGAGGCTTAAAATAGTGTGTTACAGTGTTAACAAATTACAACTTAATTACAATTGTCTGTTATCCTGGCATGGGAAAAGTAACGTAAGAAAGTGACTGCAGAGGGCACAGACCTTACAGGGATGCTCTGCTCCCATGCTCCCCTCTTCATGATATGTTCTCAGGAATATTCATGGGAAAGCCATGAGAGGAGTCCTTTATTCACATGTGTACAATTTTTGTGGCTTTAAAAGTAAAAGTGCATGTTTTTTTTCTTTTTGGAGGACTGGAACGTTTTTCAAATACAAAAGGATGTGAAATTTTCTCAGAACTGGTGTATTTGCCAGTTAACTTGTCACAATCCTAAAGATGCGAAGATGCCACCACATCAATGGGTTTGAAGTGAACTCTAGGCTATTTAGAAAAGACAAGTATCCTAAAAATAGGCAAATAATTGGTTGAATTGCTCATCCTTGAAAATTTATTACCTGCACATGACCAATTAACAGGCTTAATGATAATACCATAGTGAAAGGAATAATAAAAATTAATGCTTATTAAAGGTCTTCTTTTTAAGGGTAGGATTTTAATGCTGTCACACAAAATGACTTGTAAGGATGCACAATACAAGAATAAAATCAGCATTGTGGTATAAATCCATAATTGTTGTATGTGATATGTTTTTTTTTTGCCTGTATCCTAATTCCCATTTCATCTCATATTCATAATAAGTTTTTTACACTGTGAATGGAGTTATGTCCCTGTCAATATTCATAATGTAAGATTTGTACGTTTGGTGTCCTCCCTTCTTCTCCTCCTTTAAGTAACTTGGTAATACAAGGTCACTATGAATGTATTTTTATATAGCAGGGCACATTAAACCCACCTTTTTAATTCAATGTCTTCCAATGACTAAGGACCATGACCCTTAGTCTGAAAAGTTCAGATTTTTTGCTTCCCAGTGTGCTAATTTAATTCCATCTCATATGCGAGGAAACACCCCATTTTTTTTTAATTTGTCAGTTTTGTTTGTTTTTTGTTATATTGGAAATTGTAAACTCGACATTACAGTTTTTTAAATAAATACAAGGCGTTTTTAAAAAAGTCAGATTCCACTATATGATGCCAGGAAATATTTTAAAAAAAATTCACTGAGCTTGTCTGTTTTCACACAAGATGGGAAATTATCTGTGGGGCAAGAGTTCCATATGCAATCCCCTTGAAAGTTGTACATGTAAACAAATATTTTTTTTTTTGTCCTTAGGATTAGGGGTTTTGTTAGTGTAGGCAAAACATCAATGTATTTGTTTCCGTAGAATTTCTAAAGGGGGAGGCGTAATATGGAAATCTTTCCATTTGTTGATATGAACCACTAGCAATTAAGGGACACAATGGACCTCTTAAATTTGTCAAAAATATGACTGATTAGGCAAAAAAAAACAAAAAATAGTTGTTCAAAGCTGAGAGGGCTTGCAATTAATGCGGTCATCCTGGGTTATTTTTTTTTTTTTTTTTACTTTTCAACTCTTTGGGCTCGGCAATAAAATATCAATGTGCATGCAACCACTGATCACTTTCACCTGTGAGTGTACCTCTACCATCGGTATCGAATTCTGCATCAGGGCAGTATCAAAATCAGCGACTTTTTTTTTTTGCTGCTCAGATCCACACAATTGGATTCCTCCAACCAGATTTCAATTGCAATATCCTTACGAGTTTTGTTCTTATCAGTTTGGTGGAGGATCCATTTGTTTATAGTTGCATATTCAACTTTAACTTTAAAGAATAATTGTATCCATCGTTACCATCAGAAGCACATGTATATACGCGGCGTTGCAATTGACCTAATCGACGCACACCAGTAATAAAGTGCGCATTGAAATACCCTTAAATATAACGTGTTGAACTGCGCGATTTTGAATGAAGCGGCAAGATTTTGCAAGGAATCATTATCATGCGATGGCACATCGATAAACTTTAAATGTAAGTTAATGTAGGGGTCTTCCGATTGGTTTTGGATATGCGACGTAAACAGCCATTTTAGTGACAGTTTCCACCCGTTACGAGCCTGACAATCTTACCGGGAGTATATTGCCATTTATTATGGGGGTGTTTCACTCAACGATGGTGCCCGAAGTATCGTCTCTGCACTCCACCGTCAACGTAAAATAGTCAGTTCACCGCGGAGAGTCGCAGATTGCGTGAATCGGGCATTTTTCACAATTTCAGTTTTAAACAAAAAATTCGGCGTTCATGACTTTTTTTTTTTGAAAAAAAATAAAAAAAAGTTCCGCATAACCTTTTTTCAATTTCCGGCGGAAATTTTACAAACGCGCGCGCAGCTTGGGGACAACCATTTTTTTTTTGGCCTTATGCCTATTGTTCCTGTTTTTTGACCCCAAGTTTCCCACTTGTACTCTCTAGAAGATCGTGCACATTGGAGTGTATCACCCCAAGAGGAGGAAGAGGGTTCTTCCACAATGCCAATTCTTCAATACAATTTTTGCACTGGTTGAGTCGGCCCGCTGAAGTCAACATTTTCGTGTTCCCTGCGGGCAAGATACTTAACTCAATTGCCTAGTTACCCAAGCGAAATCTGGGGATTTGGCAATTTACGTACTTTTTGTCACTATGAATTCATGTGGCATACCAGTGCAAAAATGTATTGAAGGAAAATGCATGGTGGGAAGAAACACTTATTACCTCCACTTGTATCACCAATCTTGAAGAATGTCTACCTATGCCCAATGTTTTAATAAATAGCCAAAGTTACCCATACTCCAAAAAAGATTTGCCATGTGAGTTCTTATCTGCATAGCAAAATTTAAAAAGGGCACACTCTTGCAAAACACAGCTTGCCCATCCCTCTCTGGGTTATGTCAGAATGAGGTCATAGTATCTTGGAGAATAGATACAACTATTGGGTGCTCTAGAAATGACAAAATCTTCCCCCTGAGATAGAACCAGGTGGTGGTGACACTGGATAGGCTTTGCTTGCCAGGTGATGCTGTCGATATTTGTAATGCAATGACACATTTTATAGATACTCGGTGTGTAGATATCACAGTCGTGTCTAGCCAACTAGTGTGGGCAGTACTTGAAATTAGGCAGTCCTGTTTACATTTCACTATGGAGTTTTCAAGAACCCCATAGTATGTATATATTTAGTTATCATGTATCGTGATTTGATACCCAAGGTGTGTTGCGCTTTAGTACATAATGTGTGAGTCCTCTTATCTACAGTAGTTTTTCCTTATTGCCAAGAAATTGAAAGTGCTAATATATGGTACAGAGTCCCTGTGACTAGCAAGTCACTCTAAACGTCTGTCTGTGCTTGGCAAAAAGAACCATAATGTCCTGCTTCTTCTGATGACAGTAACATCAAAAACATACCCATAACCTTCCAATCACTAGATGGACACCCTATTCACTTATAGGCCACTGACTATGTCTGATAAACAGACCTCAAAACTGGCACCTAGTGGTGAGCAGTTGGGGTATACAGCACACACACACCATAAAGAGACTGAACACATTAGCACACCAGATCAAATTCATAGTGGCCTAGATCAAAACTACAGTGGCCTAGTGATCAAAAGGATATGGGTTTGATTCCGCACAAGGGCAGTCCTCAAAATTGTTCCTTTTTAATGTTGCGTCGGTGCTTCTTTATTACACATTGTACATAAAGTGATTTGGCAAACATTTGGGTGAGTAAACTGTTCATATCTATAGTTACATATATTCAGTTTATTCTTGTAGCGTACCTACAGTAATATTGCTGATAAGTTGATAGTATTACCATCGAGTAAAGGCCCCTGTTAAACTAGCAAATCATTGTAAAAGTATATCTGTGCTTGGCACATTGAACCATAATGCACTGCCTTTAAAGTTAAAGACACTATCAGTGATTTACCCGAAAGAGTCAGAATATTTGATATTTGCAAGAATAGCTTAAAAGTGAAGGTTAAGTCTCTAGAATTCTCAAGTTATTTTTTACAACTGAAACATTGTCAGAAAAGGAAGAAATCAACTGTGTTTACACAATATAAATTACCATTCAGTTACGTGTTGTATTAAGTGGCCGTACGGACATTAATGACTAAAATGTTCTAATTTTGTAGCTATTAGGTTGATTCAACTACACTACAGGGTGTGTTAGGAACCCATTCTCGTCACAGACTGTGCCAAAAATCTAGATTTTTTTTATAATTTTTAAAAAAAAAAAAAAAAAAAAAAAATCACTGATAGTGCCTTTAACTATTATTAAACTTACGGGTAAATGGGTTTCCCTTGAGAGGTGAGTTTCTTCTGGCAGTCCATAGATCTGGTCAGCATACTGGGATTCAAATCAGCATCGCTACTTGAGGATGTAGGGAGACTTTTTGGCTCGTGGAGGATTTTCTTCTTCTGCAGAAATTTTCAACTTGAAGGACAAAACTTGTTAGATTGTAATATTTAGAATTTCTAATTTGATAATCTGAGGTCAGACTTTTTTAAAACAGTTTTTTAAACTAATGAGATGCAATATCGTCTTTTAGAGGAGTGGATGGTGATCCCTCCCCCAACTGTTTGACCCCCATGCAAATCGTCTCTTTCTTTTTAAGAGCAATTGTAAGGCATTTGGACACAATTTTGACAACTGATATAAGTAGAGGACCTGCGAGGTCCTTACCTGCAAAAATCCAATCAAATTGCATTAGGCGATAACCATCAGAAACGGGCTGCAGATATTATGATTAAAACTTGGTGCCCTTTTACATGAAACCCCTCCCATTTTTGTTCAGTTTCTAATTTTCCTACTTTTCTGTTAATTATTGCCTGGGTAATTGTAATATTCCATGCATGACCAAAATACACCAAAATATAAAAGTTAACATGTTTGTCTCATTTCCACTTATGGGTCCTACCACTTATTTTGCCAGTGAGGCATAATATAAGGCAGGGACGGGATAATACAAGCGAACTCATATTTAATCGCGTGCGTAAAAGTATGTCCCCGCCTAATGTCTCGATCACTACCATGAGCTAAATGCAACTACAACACCCCAACCCACCCCCCCCAATCACCCTGCAACACCCCCACCACCTCCCCAACACCCCACACCCCGCAATCGCCCACCCTATCCCCCAACACCCCGCCATCCCCACCTCTCCCCAACACCCGCCTCCAAACCCCACAAACACCACCATCTCCACACCCCACCCCCTCCCCCACACTCTGATCAGCCGCCACCCGCCACCCCCCACACCCCACCGCCCCCCTCCTAACACCTGTAAAACAACACCCCTCCCCCCCTCCCCAACACCTACCTCAACACTCCACTCCCCTCCCCAACCCCAACCAACACCCTACGCCCGCCTCTCACAACATCCCGCAAGAACAGAAATCACCGTCCCCCCTCGCTCCCCCGCATTCCCACAACACTCCCACACCCCCCAATAACCCTCCCCAGCCCCCTCCCTAACACCCTTCAACATCCCCTCCCTTCCCCCACAACCTTCAACCCCCACGCCCTCCCCAACCCGCCCGTACCGCCCCGACACCCCCCCCCCTTCCCACACCCCCGTCTGAACTACCTCCCCGCACCCCCTCATACAACCCCTCCCCCGCCCCCCGCAACACCCCACCGCCCCCTCCGCAATACCCCACCCCCTCTTACAGCACACAACACCCCCACTCCTCACCCTATTGGCAATAGTAGTCTCCGTCCCAAGGAATTTTTGGCTATCCATCGAACATACCATTTCACGATCAGCAATTACGCATATTTTACTTAGCTCATTTGCATACCTAAGCCGCATATATCACCTACTTTCAAATGCAAAAAAGCTTGCCCCCCCCATGATCGCTTTTTCATGCATCGCAGGAATTTTGAGTACCGATGTCCGTTTAAAAATATCGCAATTATGCTGATTTTTTGCATATTACTTAGCTCATTTGCATACTCCATTGCCCGAAATACCCCAAAATCTCATATCAGGTTGAGAAACTCTTCAGCCCGCTTCTTCCACCAAAGTTACAAAATCCTTATACGCCTTACGGAACGCCAGAAAACTTGTCAGGAAAATTTTCAAGAAATTATTATGCAAATTAGATACGTATTAGCATATTTTACAAAACCCAAAAAATCTAATCAGGTCAAAACTCCTCAACCCCGACTTCTTTCCACATTTAACATCATTGTTTGCCCTTACGAACTCCCTATAAATCGTATACAGCATGGTTAACATTTTTATCATGGACGAACAAACGGACGCGCTTCATTTCATAGTCCCCGTTCCTAACTCGTTCGGCTGGGGAAAAAAAATCTGTGGTGGAGAAGTAAACTAGACATGATTGTAGATACTGGCACACTACTATGTTGTTCCCCACTAGGCCTGCTGAAATGCAAATGGTCTTATCTCAATTCTTATGTCTTTGTGGTGCAGCAATCTCAACATCACTATGTTGATCAGGCTACTGGACAACTTGACCTGAAATGAACTTTGACCTCTGAGCTGACTTATGCCATAGAAATCGTGGTCATAAAACCTTGTATGTTTTCCCCAGAAGGAAACATCCAACTAATGGTCCATGGTCATGGAGGGTTCACTGAGGTCAATCTCTGTATACCCCAGATGACTCGTGGCTAATTATTCTTTTGACAGAATATGAATCTATCGATTCAATGTATCAAGAGTGAGCCTGGACATGAACATCTTTGTGAACATGAGGAGGTTAGAGCAATGTTATGAAATAAACATTCAGAGGATTGAGAGCATACCCTCTAGAATTCAGTGTCATGAATAGACCCTTTGACCTACAGATCTGTATCTCCACCAGATGTATAATGTTACCTTTCCAAAGGTCTTTTTGTGCAAGAGTCTCAAAATTGGACCAGGAGCTGGCCAGTACAGCAACTTTCCAATATGAACCTTTGACCTGCAGATCTGTAACTCACATCAGATGTGGGTTACTACTAAGACCTTTTTGGTGCACCAGAGTCGTCAAAGTGAACCATGGATGTTGGTACTACAGCAACTTGTTTGTCAAGATGGAGATGTGCCAACATTTGGCAAAAGAATCGTTTATGAAATCTTTCTTTCTGCTGAAGCAATCAAGGTATAAAAGGGAATGACATGCATATAGTAATCAAGTTGAATTTATTATAAGTTTAATTATCTTGATCGCCCATCAGTATAATGTGTACAGCCAGACATTGGAAGAATATTGTTATGGGGAAATGGGAAGGGGAAAGTGTAAGGTTGTCCAAAATCTAATGTGTTCCCAATGGGGAAGTTGGTTTGGTTATTTTTTTTTTTGGTGATGGGAAGGGAGGGGATAAGGGTCAATGTTTGAAAATCAGATAAATGCTCTTTAAACATGTTTAAGGTATTTACAGATAAGTGCATTGCCAGGAGAATTGTTTCTTTGGGAAGTGAGGGTAGCAGCGTGAATTATTTTGAGGAAAATTTCAGAAAAAAATTCAGATGGTGAAATAAACTGAACTGACCTGAAAAAAAACTATTTTAGTCAGAAAGTGGGAATTTATCGTGTTTTTTTCAGGTTTTCCTCTACCCAGTGACTTCCTGTAGAAGGCTGGGGATCCTTTTCGCCCCCTGCATCATCACCGTTATATCTCTCACCTTGTTCGTTGGGCGTGAGGTCCCCTCTGGAAATAATTCCTGTTCCAATAGCTTACGATTTCTTTCTCTGCGCCTCTAAGTAAACTCTTTTTGAATCCCATCTGCATTTTCTTGTACAAGAGAGAAACAAACAGTAAGTTCCAAATGAAATATCGCCACTGACTTGAATTAACCTATGTACCCCTGTAAGAGGATCTTACTAGTGAAGAATGCACAACTTAAAGGTAAGGTAAGGTATTAGCATTTAAGACACCTCAACACAATTGGTCATATGTGTTTTTTGCAGTTAATTATAACATCAAACATTTACAAGACATATGAACAACAAACATTATTAATGAACTTTTATTTTAATAATTCTAATTACAATTATTTATGAACAGTGATTGAACTTCAAGCAAATAACAGCACATTTGTTTTTTTTTGAAGAGCACCCCCAATTTCAAAATTTGAGATTTTGGCACCGTTGTGTGGTTTTTTTTGTTTTAAAAAACAATGTCTGTGGCATGGTAATGCTCAAAAGTTTGTACTGGTCATAAAAAAGAAGCGATTTGTAATTGAATGGGATCCATGATGTTGTAATTTAACGACCTGGAGCTGGGGAAAACAACACATTCTGTCGTCCATTGTGACGTTGTGCTACTTCACAAAAAAATAAGGATGAGCGTTGAAACATACATGGCATATTTTTTATAGCTATTTCATATTGGAAGGGACCATTTCCAGCATCCACTGCTGAAATTAGTATTGAGATCCCAATATTAATTATCCTAATTACAAAATTCATTCTCATGCAATACACAGGACAAGTTCGAGATTTACCATTCACACAATTGTTTTACTAGCCAAATACCTGAAAGTTAACCACCAAAACAAGAACCAAAGGCAACGGGTGGAGGAGGCGATCTTCCTCGCCTTCACCAATGAGGTCCCGGGTTCGATCCCTGTCAGGGGATCGTATCAGCGGCTTTATGTGAATTTGGTTTCTCGATCAATGCTCGTTCCCGCAGGTTTTCTCGGGTTTACTCCGGTTCCTCTTGCTTTTAAAACTGACGTTTCGGCTTTAAATCTGTTTCTGGGATTATGGTTTATCTGATGTACTGAGCGCCTTTCATGTCTGTCGCACAGCGCCTTGAGCAAGTTTACGTGGATATGTAGTGCTGTTAAAAATATTCAAATGATAAAATATTATTATTAACTAGCAAAAAATCTTCTCATTTTTTTGGAAAATGGGGCACTCAAAAACTGCTGTTATTGCTTTAATAGGTAATCTATTCCACTACGTCTTTTAGTTTTTAAATTTGGTACCAACACATTCCCTTGAATGAAATCCATACCCTCAACTATGTGCACATGACGTGACACAAATAAAAAATCATGACTATTAGATTTATCCACTGGTGGGACACCATAATCTACATGAAGTAGGTGATGGTTCATTCCTCGCATTATTAACTTTTGTGTTTTTTAACTCAGTTTCGGAGAGGTTTTGCCTTCAGTGATAAAATCAGTCTGTTTGATCAAAAGAAAACAAATTAAAAATTAGTACTTTGTATTATATATAAAATAAATACAGGTCTACATTTAATAGTGCCTTTCCACAATGTATCCAAAGCACTTTACTTTCTCACACGCCACTAGAATATGTCCGCTGCCTTACATATGCCCAAGGCATGCTCCTACCCTTGGGCAGTGCCTCAATAGAATATTTCCTAACAGCTATCCATTTAGCACCTGGGTGGAGAGAGGCAAGCGAGGTATGGTGCCTTCCCAAGTGCACAACACATTGGCCCATCAGCGAGACTTCAAAAACCATGCCCTTGGTCATGAGCGAGCATGATCACTGGAAAACATGCGCCTCATGTGCATTAATATTAAAAGCACCACCAATTGAAAATAATGATAGGTTGTCTACTTCGTGTCAAATGTTGTATTGAAAATATTAAAAGGTTGCAAACGAGAGATTTTTGCACACCCAAATATTGTGTCAAATAGTATTTCCATACAGATTAGACACTCAAGAGACTTTCATTAGAATGTCTTTACTAAAAGGAAATGCCTAACCAAGAGAAAGAAAAAAAGCGAGTTTTCTTGATTGCTTATATTTCAATATAATACATTAAAACAGAAATACTTTTGCTGCAATCCACTCCGAAGACCTACCCAAAAAATATTAAAAAATAGAAAAAAAATAGAAGCTTGGGAAAAAAGGGTACTGCATAAAACCAAAAGGGCCATTTAAGTCCATATTTTTCAGATTATGGTTTCTTTCTGCATGATTACTCAGATGTTTATTATAAAAGTAACCATTATAACATATTATTTCATATGGATATGGACATTGTGAGATGGCTAAGTTTAATACAATATGGCAGGACATTTCTAAGATGGGGCCATGTTCCAGCCAAAATCAAAAGTCACTATTTTTTTCAGTAATTATGTATCACTGTTATTGCACATATTATTTGCTAAATATCTAAATTTGATTACGCTTCCGTACGGCCATACATTGGAGTAATAATATTGCAAGATGGCTGTAATTCTAAAGATGCCTGTATATTCCGCCAAACTTTTTGGTTTGGCGGGGAAACAAACAGTACTACTTTTTTTATGTGGTTTGTCATGTTGTAATCATGATATAGCCATTTAAAGTACATGGTAAGAGAGACATCTTCACTTCTTGCATATGAGGCAGAAGCTAAAAAATGTGTTGAAGTTGCTGGTGAACCCAGCTCCA
This sequence comes from Ophioderma brevispina, assembly GCA_023653785.1. Classification (NCBI taxonomy): domain Eukaryota; kingdom Metazoa; phylum Echinodermata; class Ophiuroidea; order Amphilepidida; family Ophiodermatidae; genus Ophioderma; species Ophioderma brevispina. The sequence continues at coordinate 48,691 of JAMKCH010013513.1, read as the reverse complement.
CTGTGGATGGTTGGGGTTTTTTTTTGAGAAGGTCTATATCCACCGGGGGATGTGGACGAAAGGTAGGGCACTAACTGAGAATGTGATCCGCACAGTCTGTTGATGGAGAGCCAATTGGCAGGCTGGAGATGGTTCGCAGCCCGCATATCGGGGCATACCTGGTGTTGAACCGACAAGCTCCTGACCAGCTACATAATTTATGGGTATGATGTTTCTTTCCGAAAGCACTACAGGGGTTGAAAATGCTGAAAGCCCTGCGTAGATTAGAAACTCGGTGTGGAGTGGGACAAAGGCAGCCAGTAATGATTATCATGGTCTCGTTGAGTACTAGTATTGTGTCCAGCTCCGGCGGGGCGAGGGGGGGGCGCACTCCTATCTTGGAGGTGACGCGCATGTGAGGCTGTTTAAAGACCCCCCGTTTCAGCCATCGCCGTCACCCAAAGACCCATGTAATTAAAATGTAACCAAAGACCCGATTATTTTTCACAATTTACCAAAATGTCACCCAAAGACCCCCTACTTGGGGGAAAAGTTTCACTCAAAGACCCCATTTTGGGTGAAAGGGTTTGCAAAAAAAGTTTCTAGACGACGTCATTTTGGGAAAATTTTGCAAATTTGTTCACCCAAAAACCCTGATTTTGGGACATTTTGGCCTGTCTTTATCCAACGACACCTATTTTTTTTGACGTCATCCACCAAATTGCCCTGGGTTGCGAAGTGTTGCCAGCCTACACCCATATCAATTTCAATATTATTCCCCGGGGGTCAGCTTCTTTGTGTGATGTGAGAGCTATTGTACATGATGGACGGGAAATTCAGCATCACTGTAGACGAGCAAGGCGGTGGTAGGTTTGCGCTGTAGAGTGGATGGGCTAGAACCCCATATGAATTGACCAGCAATGGTGGTACAGGAGGTTATTCCTCGAATGATACCTAAGTTGCCAAACTGACGTCTAAAAGTAGCCATACTGATCGAAAAATTGATGCGAATAAGTAAGAGGCCTGATCAAAATTCACTTCCAGATAAGTTGGCGTAGGATTGTATGGCAGAGACGCTCCACTGAGGTTGGATTGAAGCTGCGATGAGCCTCTTTGGTGTTAAGATGGAGGCAGTAAGTAGCGGTGGACTTGGCTTTCACTCAGCTTGAGTCTCAGGTCTTGAGATATACTGCAAGTCGGGCCATATCTGCAGTAAGTGTACTTTCTACTCAGTCCAGCTTCTGTCCAATTGAAGAAGGGCAAGGTCGTCGGACATAGCCAATGGTCTTCTAATGTGTTTGAGGTAGCTCGCTGATATACATTATACAAGTTGGGAGCCAGTACTGATCCTTGGGGAACTCTGTTCCTCAAACGACAGAGTAGGGAATGCTCTGCTCATCACTGGTGTTAAGAAATAAAATTATACAAGGACGATCCAGGATGGTCCTGAGAAGCTTGAGTGTCAAGCCCTGGTGCCACACGATGTCGTATGTTGCAGTAAGGTCCCCCAAGTTGACGCCTGCCTTACGACGGTTTTGCTCTCCTCAATATCATTTGTGAGTTTTTACGATCTGGTGGACAGTTCTCCGGCCACGGCAAATCCGCTTGTTCGTCAGGTATATGGGATTCGGGCGAGTGGTCTAGCTAGCCGGGCAAGGACCAGCCTCTCAAGTAGTTTGAAGGAAACACACAGTAGTGATATTGGGCGGGTAGTTTTTCGGGGGTTGTCAACATGCTTGTTTGGTTGGGGGAGTTCGATGATGGTAGCCTCCTCCAGATCTTGGGTAAGGCAACATGTAGAATTCAAGACATCCGTGGGCCGCAGTGCATCATGAACTCTTCCACTAGGTATATTTATCAGGCTCCTGGCCTTTCCTCCACTCCTTAGTTGGCTAATAGCAGAGGTAAGCTCAATCTTGTGAGAAGGGGTGTTTGAAAGTGACCCGTCCATGCCAAGCCGCGGCTCGACAAGTTTGGTGATCTCTTTTTTGACAGAGTAAGTGTAATTTCTATCATATCCTTGAAAACGACATTTGCGGAGGAGTTGTTTTTCGGGCTATTGAGTTGGCAGAAACAGGGCATTTGAGATCAATCCATTTGTGCTCTCAGTAAGCTAATAGGGAGAGTTTGGGGAAGTGAGAGATCAGTAATTAATGAAAGATAAATATGCTTTAAAACCTTTCATATTTATATGAGGCTTGATTCTCTACATATACCAAAAATGTTACGCTTTTTAAGCGGTTATAAAAGGCAGGGTTTCCGGTGTCCTTATATACGAGTCCATGGGCTGAGTGGTCCGCCACCTATACTGTCTTATTTGTTTCTCCCATTTGGCGTGCTGTAATCATCATTTGTTTTCAACACTGTAGGGGCAAATTCCAACCTCCATTCTTTTCCTTTCCTTCTGCGACGGACGGAATTTGACCATTATTTTTGTTTTGTTATTTAGTCCCCTACTGAACCTAGGCCATAAATATTGCCAATGAATTGAATAAGTACTTGTATACTTTAATATGAAAAAAAAATCCCTCAAATGGTCAAGTTCAAGTATGTTGCCTAATGGTCAAACACAGTTTATGATTGCGACTGGAACGGAATTGACAAAGTGGTTTCCAAAACTTCTGACACTTTTTTATGTTATTGTCAAAATTAAGGGGAGCATGAGTCCATTATCAGATACATGTTGAGATAGGTGGTCTTACCTAGGTATGGATCAAAATATGACCTTTCCCACCACGGACCCCAAAAAAATTGCAACAGGAAGGTTTCTTGGCATTTCTGGTAGTATACGGTCAGCTTAACAATTATATCAAAAGTTGCAATAAAATCGAAGTCCCAGAAAATGGGTCAAAACTATGACATAAACAAAATGGCCGCCTATCCCCCCATTTTGAAAAACATCAATCCTCATATCTCTTGCAATAAATGAGCTGCTAAAAGGGCAAAAAAAGGGTGTCATTCCTACTAATTCTAGCATTAACAAATCATTAAAAATGGTTTATGAAGTTGAGATATCATCTTACCCTCAAAATACAATATGCCGCAGTCCGCATGTTGAAAAGTACAATCATTTGTATCTCTGGAACGGATGGGCAAAATGACACACAAGATATCATTTCCTACTATTTCTAGCATAACACAAATCCATGTAATGTGTTTTATGAAGTTCAGATTACATATTGCCCCTAAATCCAATATGGCTGGCCATGCGCCAGTTAATTGAAAAGTATTGAATTCTTTTATTTCTCTGATACCAGATGGCAAAAATGGCAATAAGGTGTATTGAATATTTGAGGCATAAGAAATGCATCAGAGGTTTGTTTTTTAAAGTTTGAGAGCATCTTGAGTCTTCAAAATGGCCACTGTCCACCATTTTGCAAAAAAAAAAAATGATAAACGGTAAATCCTTCCTTATACGCATCAGGACAGATTACGAAGAAAAATTAAGGGTCTTTTCGATTATCTGGTCATTACAATCTAGTAGAATACAAATGCTATTTTTTTCGTGGGCATTTGTCCGTAGCCATGTTGAATTTGTATCAGTTATAATCTATCACCATTACACAAATATGTGTTTACAGTGATAATTGATTGTAAGTCTTCACCAGTAACCGAAAGTACGTTCATCATTATTACCACCATCATCATAAAATGTGGCACGACGCTGGCAAACAGCGAGATTGAAATGCATAATCATAATATTGAGAATGGTTATTGGTCCATGTTTTCACATGAATTCACAAGCTGTGGTGCCTCCATTCTTTCTGCATGTAGGTGCATTTCATTGTGATGCATCCTGAAGAACAATTCCATCGGAATTTCTTTCCAGTTGGCAACTATGGTGCAGGAACTGTGTTCATCATGAAGGGAAAGTACAACCAAGAACTTATGCAAAACATCACTGAAAGGACGAAGGAGGGTAGACACAAATGAGCTGCAACATGCATGCGAGGCTAAGTATAGACTGGATGATCGTGCTGGATTCGGTCGGAGACCGAACTCTAGTAGTAGTAGTATTTGTAATATCCAGCCTAGTCGGTTGAATTTTGACCATCAGTTTTGCACATCCACTGCATGAGTTATAAATAAGTTCTCGTTTGTCCTTAGAGTGGCAGTTTTGTAGCGAGGTTTTTTGGTTGAAATCTTTCAGGTTTTATACACCGTAAGAGCCAGTGGAGCAAACTACAATCTTCAACAGTATGTTCTATAGGAGGCTCTTGAACTACTGTACAACGTTAAAACTCAGGAGTCTAGACCCGTCTCCGTCTCCCCAAAATTAGAACATGGTAGCCATTCATTTATGCCTCAAAATGCCCACATGGGAAGCCCTTCCTGAGCACATTCCTGCTACTAATTATTGGGCCAGCTTCAAAAAGGAGGTTAAACGCTATCTCGGCGCCAATCTATCAGCGGTTTGTTTTATCAGACGTTAGTTTCGGATGTTAATGGCCCAGGCAAGCCTTTACCCTAAAAAAGACTCCGATTGCTGACTCATTGAACAGGGACACCACTGCATTACAGCCTTCACTTTCTATCGATTAGGATCCATATTGGGAATACAAAATAATAATCTGGAACAAGCTCATAACACAGGGTCACCATGAATAACTTTGAACGAAAAATAGACTTAATTGCAAACCAAAATATTCCTGAAGTAGTATTGGAACCTGAAAATGCATTGGAAAAACCCTCAGATTGAGTAAAGCTAAGAATTCAGAATTATATCATAGTACTGGTTTTCTCTTTGTCTGTCAGACTGAAAGTAACGGCCATTACAGCCCTTCTGCATTAATGGAGAAGTCAATAGACCCGGTCTTCTCAATTAGAGTTTTACTTAAATTATGAATGGGGAACTGCCTTTTTGCTATATCAACATCTACATCTCCTTTGCATAGATTACGTGGACAGTCTCTTTGGTGCATTCGGTCACCAATAGTTTAAGAGTCGTTTATTTCAGACAGTTGAGGAGAAAACTCTTTTTGCTGTCAAATTTGTTGAATTGAGGTCTACCTAGTTTTGCGCTCCTAGTATTGCGATGTTTCATGTGTGTTGTCTTTGTGTTGTTCACCAGGGTATCCATTGAGACAAAGGATGGCCTTTGACATAGTGGTAAACGTAAAATCTGCTATAATTATTCTAAACCTTCGCCATGGAAAGAGACAGAATGACTTGCAAAGCTTGCAGCCCATAGTGTGTTTGAAAAAGCAGCTAGCCTCCGTTCACAGGAGAAAGAAAAGGCCTTGAGAAAAATTTCTTAAACAGCGGATAAATGCTAGTGACCGATGTCAATGTACAGATCTGTTCCCAAGTAGGCAAAGTACAGTTCCAAAAATGAAGGACAAGCCGACTTTTATTATATAGATAAGGATGGAAAAGCTAACGTCAAGACCATTGATATTGGTCAGGCTTTGTCAGGTAACTGTGACCAAGCTCGTTATTCAAAGATTCCTAAGTAGTATCACAATTCTGGAGAAATGTCATTAGATAAGGTGCTTTGACATGAACTTTCACCATATCCACCATCAATTTTTTTGAGGCCAAGAGGTTTTATGTAAAAGCCAGAAAAAGCACAATTTCTGATGGCCATTTACGAAAATGGTCCTCCTCAGAGGCTGCTGCCCCCGAGACGTTGCCAAAGACGATCACTCTGTTGCTGATGGAGGTTGTTCTATTTACCTGTGCTGGTGAAATGAACAGATTGACGCAGTTGAAATGTGGATGATTATGCGTCTTTCACAGTTGCCCAGTACATGGCAAAAACATTGTGTCTTCGATGGATCAGGGTGAAGCAAAACACAAAAGACGCACAGGATGAACGTCGCAAAACTAGGATCGAAACTAAGGTTGACCTATCAAAGCACAATTTGCTGGAAAAAAGATTGTGATATTCAACAATAGCAGTCACCATGGCATAAATGTAGGTCAACAACCCAAAATGGAAAGAACAATCTAGATTGGTCATATACTTCTCCAATATGGCTGTAATTCTGTGTATGACCTTTATCAAGCTTGAAGCGCTATTAGTGATGGACATTGTGCTCTATCTGTTCTTTTCCAATATATTGATAGGTTGCTATACTATTTCAAGAATATTCAGGTTAGCCAAGAATCTGTTTTCCTCAAAGTCATCCATGGTAACCTGGGTACGACTTGTTCCAGGGGGGGTATTTTGTACTCCAAATATGGAGCCTGATCGATGAAGAGAAGGATGCAAATAAATGGTATCCCGGTTCAATGATCAGCCAATCAGAGTCTTTGGATCACTACATAAAAGGTACCTTTCAACAAAAGTTTACCCACCACAGCTTGTGGACTTCCGCGAAAACATGGACCAAAGAACAGTATAAGCTGATTGATGACTTGAAAGAAATAAATGTAATACTAAGAGTGACTAATGTGGTCGATCTCATCTAATGCAACAAGTGTTTCAGCCACATTTTGCTGATGATGTAATGCGACTGATGTTACTTTCACGAATTCACAATTACTCCGGTAAACAAAATAATGTCAAATGTTGATGTAGATTATAGCTGATAAAAATCAATCTGGCCTACGACCATTTGGACAAATAGCAAAATGTAGGGTTTCAGTTTTTATAAATGGCAGACAGTGGCAATTTGAAGACTATCAAAGGTGCTCTCAAAACTTTACAACAACCATCTTAATGTATTTCGTATTCTCCATTAATAAAAAAATATGACACCCATGATATTGTCATTTTTGGCCCATAATGGTACCAGAAGATAAAAGAATTTTTACTTTTAAAATTTAAACATGATGGCTGGAGGCCATATTGGTTTAGAGGCAAGATAATACTCAACTTCTAAAACCCATTTTAATGGATTAGTTATGCTTGAATTATTAGGAAATAACATCTTGTTTGTCCTTTTGGTTGGCCCATCCGGAACCAGAGATACAAGAATTTTGTAACTTTCCAACATGCGTGATGGCGGCCAGATTGGATTTAGAGGCCAATATGATATCTCCAACTTCATAAAACCCATTTTAATGGGATTTGTTATGCTATAATTAGTAGGAAATGACATCTTGGTTTTGGTCCGTCTAGCTCATTTATTGCCATAAGATATGAGGATTTATGTTTTTTCAAATGCGGATGGCGCCCCTTTTGTTTAGGTCATATTTGAAACACTTTCTGGGACACTTTTTGTGCAACTTTTGATTTTTTTTACTTTTTGGGTTTGTGTTGAAATTGCCAAAAAACCTTCCTGTTGCAATTTTTTTTGGGGGTCATGTTCTATGCTTTAACTCTACTATCACCTGTCAAAAAGTGAGATGAAATATTTTGTAATTCATGTCAAATATATTCTGTATAACTTTCAATATCATCAAAAGCCGATCAGATACAAGTGCGACGTACGGAATGCGACAGACGGAACATTTGACATGCGGTCGTGCTGGAATTTAAAGGTTGTTTATCCATCAATATTTTTTGTTAAACAAGGTTGATTATGCTGTACAGAACTCATTAAAATAAAAAAATTAACATTGCACACCTTTTTGATCTTATTTTTTAATTAAAAACATCCGTTTTTTTTACACTATTTTTGCAATAGACGGAACTGCGACTGACGGAATTTTTTTCATAATTTTAATATGCCACATTTTATATTTTTTCCAGTCTAATCACCTTAGATTACAATCATTTACAAAAAAAATTAAAAAAAGTTCTGTCTAAAAGTTTTGGAGCTTTTTTGTGGTACATTTGACCCTGAAAATCCGTCCGTCGCATTTTGTTTTCCGTCCGTCGCAAAAATGGCACCCGTGTTATAAGTCACCGTCCTGTATATAATTGATTTTTTCCAATTTTTGAGATGTAAGGGTTTAAATCATACACTAAAAACTGATAGTTTTTTAAGTAATAAAAGGTAATGTGATAAATATACTTTTTTGAAAATAATATGATTGTTCCAAAACATGCGACGGACTGAAATTGAACACAGTTTTCTCCGAAGTTTTTTTTTCCTTAATTTCGAACACATTTAGAATTTTGTTATAAGTTTATGGATGACTAGTCATGCAACCCGGACATACAAAAGTAACAATTTCAATCATCCCTCATCAAAATTAATTGGTACCTATTTTTTAACAATTCCGTCCGTCGCACTCAGAAGATGCCATTTTTTACACTATTTTTTCTTTCCGCCATTTTTGGAAATATTTAGATGGCACATTGGAAAACAACATTGTTGAATTTATTTGCCTCTTGAACGTTGATGGAATTTTATTCCTACAAGCAAGTTTAAATTAAGGTATGTACTTGGTTGACCGGTTTTGGATTTGGCCCTGTACCCAAAATGGCCCTCTTCTACAAGGTCACTGTTTTTCCGTACATGTTGCTATGTAGCTAGGACACTCCGTTGGGGACCTCAGTTTGCTTCCTACATTTAACAAACCGGCAGGTACCTGGCAATAGTATAAAATGGATCAGGGACCCTCGTGACATGAGGACCATTATTTAAATTGTATAAATTAATACTTTAAACATTTCATATTTATAATGAAGGCTTGATTATCTAATACTGCCGAAATTTTGCTTTTAAAGTGTGCCCAAAGCCATGGTAGCCTTAGCAAAAACTAGGTTTTCAACTGTCCGGACCTATCGGCCGTCTCATCAGTACAGTACACGATAGGTTCTTTGAGTGAAAGCAGGGTTACATATTTATTACTTAGTCCAAAAAACTTTTTTTGGTGATTTTTTTAATTCCACAGGGTCGTTCTGCTTTCTCTGTTCTCTCCGAGCACAGAATGGCCAACACAGAATACCGCAGTTACCAATATCGGTTTATAAAAAAATTGTTGGTTTTGTTATATTCCTAGTAGTATTTCAGGCACTATGGAGTTACTGTGCACATCAACAGTTATCAAAAAATTTACGCCAAAGATAAGGAAAGTGCAAATGAATCAGAACAACGTTGAACTAAAATCAAGTATTTAGGACCTGCTAAAAATTCTTGGAGTGGTCCTTTTTAACAAAAGTTTAATGTTTTAACACATAGTTTTGTGAAATGTACGTTTCACGGATTCAGTCCAATTTAGCATCAAATATACAAATATAGACACAGATCATCTTATTTTATAACAAATTTTCATATAAACATGTTTTTGGCAGGAAATTGGCGGCCATTTTAAAAATTACCGCCATTTTGTATTTCAATTGGCCCTATCTGTAAAACATTTTATGATTATATTCATACAGAACACCAGAACACTTGTCTAATGCTAGTCATTGTGTGATGTGTCCCCAAATTAAGTGTCTATGTGCCTATATTATTGAAACATAAGTCTGGCGGCCATTTTGGTTTTATGCAAATTTCCATTTTTTCCCGAGCATCCATTTTTTTCTATTTTTAATATGTTAATGTGGAAGGTTCTTAGAGATGTTTCCAACAAAAATAATTTCGGATCTAATTTTTTCCAGGTATAGCTATTATTTTTGCTAGATTGACTGGCCTAATAGGCTAATTTCGTATTTGCTCCTATACGAAATTAGAAATTTCACAATATCTGTACCAAAGAAACATTTCTCAGCTTAATCCTTTCAGATGGGGATATTTTTGATGGAAAACTTTACATCAGGGCAAAAATCAGTACTTTCGATTTTTTTAGGGACACCTGATATGTGAAATCTCTCGTTGCACCTTTAATACTACCACCTTGAAATGACTTTCCAAAATATCAATATTTTAAAGCCTGTGAGATAGCAGATATTTGTAACACACAGTTCAAGTCCAAAATTACTGCATGATTAATTAAATTCTATAGACAACCTGAGATCGATCCCTGGAATGTGATTCTTAGGTACTGCAAACTGTGTCTAAGGAGGTCGAGGGGGTATATTACACAGGGGTAAAAGGATCAATTTCAGTTGTACAGGTGTAAATTTTAAAGTTGATCCAATTTGGATAAAAAAGGTGCAAATAATTGGTGGGGTCCATAGGATTATAGGTGTGCAAGGGGTACCTTTCAAATTCCACAAAAGGGGGTGAAAGGTCCACTTTTTGCTGAATTTTTTGATGAAAAGGTCCAAAATTTAGAGAAATTTAGACTAGAAAGTCCACTTTTTAGGGGGTTAGGTCCACTATTCCTAAAAAGGTCCACTTTTTTGAAGTCCTGCACCCCCCAAAAAATAAATCCTGCATCATTAATTTGCACCTTTTTTATCCAAATTGGAGCAACTTTAATATATTTTACCCCTGTACAAATGAAATTGTTATTGATTATTGTTGTTTTCAAACTGTAACCTATAAACTTTGTCTTTGCATTAAAGTGTTTTCAGCTTATTCACTTACGATGGACTTTACTTCAACAATTTTCAATACAACAAAGCAAGAAACCCAACTTAAAACAAAATTGTAGGTGTAGTTTGTTTACTTGCTTCATCAATTCTAATCATTTTTTAGAATGGAATCAATTCTAAATTCACTAATAGAATGAAAATTGTGTTTTCTTCCCCAAACACAGGCAGCTACACATTATTCAATGATGCCTCTTTTGAGAAATGATAACACAACTATCCTCATAAAATTTGACACACAAGAATATCCTAAAGAAAAAACCAAACTTTTTTCACACTGCTGGTATCTATCCTGGTCTACAGAGGGCAGTATTCAAATCTCTCTTTCAGATCATGAACATGATGAATGGAAAACAGTTTTGACAAGCCTTTTTTATTGCATGTGAAAATATTGATCACAGAGTTTCCCTTGTCCCTTGGGAGTAATCTCAGTGACTTATGTCTTGTAATTTCAGGAGGATTAGTTGCGTGTTAAGTACTGGGAGCTACTGACTCACACACATTACGATAGTATTATTCACAAGAATACACATGTACCTATGCATGTACACCCTGAGCATGCTTTGCTTTCCACATGGTATATAGAAGTTCCATCTAAAATATACTGCTAAATTCCTTCTTTTCCTCCAATTTGATACATGAGCTAAAAATGTGATTTTGTAAGTCTCCCTGAACTTTGTTCACCTCCCAGTGTGAACAGTGTTTTTTTTTTAAATCAAGTTTTTGGTCAGTTTTTTTTTTTCAGAGAAGTTGGTGACTTTTTAATGTATAGTCCTTTTACCTAAAAATAAAGACAGAGAATGTAATTTGTTATATATAGCATATCTTCAGAAATCACAAATCATGGCCCGATCACTAATACTCATGCTTAACAACACAACAACGCACATCCCGCATAATAAGCATTTTTAAAACAAATAAAAACATTCTTTAATTCATGATCAACTTCCATCCCCTGCCAATCTGAAGCTGTAGGGCAAGGCCAATCTTGGACTCTGCCAATTATGTCATCATCGTCATTGTACACTGTTCCACATCCTCGATGGTTGTAGCTACTCATTACAAAGCGGAAGACACAACTGGCGCCATGACCAAACACTGAAAACAATCTCTACAGGTCTGGCACCGTACATTGTAGAGGCAAATCAGAAAAAAACATCGCACCTGGAATCTGAACTAATCTAATCTCTACAATATAGCCTTTTGCACAGCTGATGGTACAACCTATCGAAATCCAGTCTTACCAATGCCTAAGACAGACAGCGCCAACCAACATTCTGAAGAAGGCCAATGACTGGATATTCCTGATGGATGAGGAACACAAACAAATAGTGTTCCCTAAAGAAATCACTGAAATAGCTAAGAGACCAGATATCATCATCTTTTCTACCAAAACAAAGACAGTGATCATCATAGAGCTGACGGTCCCTATAGAGGTGAACCTATCCAATGCATATGCAAGAAAGAAGTGCAAATACCAAGATCTAGTGGCTGACTGTGAAAGCAGAGGATGGTCTCCCTACTACTTTTCCAATAGAAGTAGAAAGCAGAGGTTTCTGAAATACATCAGTCAACAAATGCCTGGCATCCTTGGGAATTCCTAAAGGAAAGAGAAAGGCTATAACCGATACAGCAGCCAAAATTGCACTCAGAGCAATGGCGTAAATTTCTTTTTTACATTGGGGGGATGGGGTTGATGAAAATTTATGAATGAAATGGGGTTTGCTGAAAAGATCCATTATTAGCACATGTGCGCGCGATGCGCGCAAAAATATTTGCCATTTCAAAGCTAAAATCATTAAATATAATTGTAATTAAAACAAAATGCGCGCAAAGCGCGCGGAAATTTACCATTTTTAAACTATTATGGTAAAATATGAGGTTATTATGGGTCAAAAACACATGAATGGGCATCAACATTGGGGGGGATGATCATATTGACCATCCCCCCTCATCAAAATATTGGGGGGATATATCCCCCCATCCCCCCCGGGATTTACGCCTATGACTCAGAGCGAGCTATGTCATCTGGCTCAGCAGAAGCTCAAAGCCATTCAGACAGATGGAGCTACAAGCAACTCCAGCAATATGCTCTGAGGGAAGTGGAATGGTTGAGTGCTCACAAAACCAGCTTTAACCCACCAAAGTCTGGTACAAAGCCCAGAGACCTCAGAACATAGTAATCTAGACAAGAGATACTGCATTAGGTTAATTTTCCCTACTAAGTCACCTTCACAGAGGGAGATATATCAGGAGTCCTTATCTTAAAACGGATAAAACTAGGCTCCGAAGGTGACAGCGCTGGTGTTCTACCAATGAACTATTCCTCCGAGTGCGCGAGGAGGATTGGTGCATGAGATTTTGCACTTATTGCTGGTGCTAACCCACTGCCAGAGTCCCACTGGGTTCATTGTTTTTTCAATAACACTAACAATTTTGGTCCTGCGGTGACCCCAATTCTTTTGGTTTTTTACTTAGAAAGCTTAGGTAATTATGCCAACTATATAAAAAATACTGCACCTTTTGAAGCTAACATTTTAGTTTTACCCAGAAAGGTTCATGAAATATTTTCCTTAGCCTATGTAGTTAATATTTTGGCCCGAAAATGTGTGAATCTTCATAATGGTTTTATCTCAAGAATGGCCACAAATACCCCCTAATTTTTTGTCTTGAGTTGTTGTTCATATCAAGACAACCAATTTATACAAAATTTTGCAAAGGAAAATTATGGCGGGATATAGGGACCGCAACTCCTTAAAGCTAGATATTGTCAATTTCAGCCCATCAAATATCAACATTGATTGGTTCTGGCATTGTTCCTTGATTCTTGCGATTCCTCTAGGCATGGAAATTGACAGCTTTGTAAGAAGTTCCGAGTTCTTCTCAGTCTTAAAAGATTTTCGGTTTTCAGCTCTTACACAGGATATTATAAGCGTAATTGAATGTCAAATAGCACCAATTTCCAGTGGATCTACTTGAGAAGCAAGAATGTTAAGGGTACATCATGTAGGATATAACTCTCGCGCGTTTTGAGCAGGTGGCAATATTTTTTACCATTGCACGGTACTATTGCACTGGATGAGAATCTATTGTAAAATCGTTATATAAAACAAATATTGACTGCCTATATTCGGTCAATAGTAAAAATTAGATCACTTGGACAAATTTTGATTGTTCCATTTCACTCGCTGCAGCTCGTGAAGATGGAAACTCTGTGGAAAACTCTTGAATAATTTACCCATCTCAATCGCCGCCAATTGTTGTCAGCTTCAAAAAAGAGCTTAAAAACTCATCTTTCCCAAAGTGATTGTTGCTTTAGTTGTTTTCTTATGTGTTAACTTTACTTGTTTTTTTTTTTTTTTTTTGTGTAGTTGATGTAGGCGCCGTGATCTTTATTGAAATGGCGACAGTATAAAAATTCCTATGTAGGGATTGTATGTATGTAAAATCACAACATCGTCCTTGTGATTATATTTACTAGTGGCACTCATAGGCATTCATTTGTATATCATTTCTCAAATCCTTGAGCATTAATGAATGGCTTATCACCAAAATAGGCTAACCCCTCATCCAAGAAGATGTATTAAGGTCATCCACAATTGCACCAGTTTGGGGAAATTCACCTCATTAAGGTCATGTGATCCAAAACACATAAACCCCCTTGACTTTACAATCATTTTAGCCCATAAGCACCAGAGTTAATTTTTAAGATTTTTATTTTTTTCTTTATATTTATAGTGTATTTAGAAAATTTGTCCAGAAAGATGTTTGTGATCAGTAGTACTTTACAGTTGTCGTATTTTAGTTAGAATGGACCTTTGACCTTTTGGGTCACTCTAAAACCATGCTAACAAAGGTCAGGACAGTCCTCCCCAACATAGGCCAAATATCAGCCCCAATAATATGGCCAAAGCATAACGAACGCCATAAGTCGGACAGACTTGCAGATCTTATTTTTTAGTAGTATAGATAGATTATTAGGTTTCAAAGATATCCATCGCTCTCCTAGTAGAAGGCTTGCTGTCAGCAAGCACCTGGGACTTACCTACTGACCGAGTATAGTCCTGCTCGAGTAAAATCCCACCCCTAGTTTTAGGAAAATTTCAGAAATTCGAAAGATCCATTATATCCCATGCCAAAAAACATTGGCCTTACACTGACTGTGAAATTTGGAAGGAAACTTATTTTCTTCAAAAACAAAACCTTTAGCGTGGAATTAAATGATAGGCATTTCATTTTCAATTTACGAAATTTTCCATGTTATAATCTTATATTCATTATCTTCAAGCAATTTTTCAAATGCCATTTGGACCTTTAAAGTTGTGCAGAAAAAAACATTTTACACTTAAGAATAGAACATGGCAAAGTGTCAAGACTCAGCAGGTGTTTGTGGTTCAGACAATCTCAAGGGGGTAATTCACTCGGAAGTTGTTTCGACAATACCATTCATCTTTTTCAATATTATTAAGTATAAAGAAAATAACAAATCACTGAAAATTTATCCAGTTTCATAATCCAGACCAAAAATAGCTTTTTGGTGCATTTGTTTTCTGGAAACAAAAAAAAACAAAATTTTTTTGACAAGGTCATGTGTAGGGTCAGAGGGTGCCTAATGAGGGCAGATAATTCCCCTTTTCACTTTCCTTGTTTCCTATCATGACATTCTAAAACATGGTATTCAAATTGCTTAAAAAGTTTTAAAAGTCCCAAAGTTAGAAGATATTGCATGCGACGATTTATAGTATGTGATTCCATAATACTCTGGAATAGAAAATATTTAGGGCGGGAGGTCATAGAGGTCGACAAATTCAAATATGGCTGCCTCATATCATGGTGGCAATTGGTTCAGTTCTCGCAACTATTGTGTTCTTCTTTTGCTAAAAAAAAATCACTCAAGTTACATTTTTGTCATTATAACATGGGCTAGCGGACATCACAAAGATGAAATCACTTCAGAATGAGGGTGAAAACTACGCTCATGGAATTGTTTTTTTCAAGTCTTCCAAATCGGCCGGAAGGTCATGAAGTGGCCGTAAAGCCTGTATATGCAAGCAGGCTAAGACATTTTTCAACTGCAGCTTTGGGCAAGATTCGGGGCATTATCCCACCCCCAATTTCAAGGTATTTTCAGGTTAAAAAAAGGGGTGGGACTATACAAGCGCATACACGATAGTTCAATCAGGTAAGCGCTCGACCCCAGTGTATTGCTCATCCATGCGTATTAGGCGTGCGTTCGAAGCCCTGTGAGATTCAGCGATCTGTATATCTCCATGGACAAGAAATTAACCGCTGGTTGTCCCGATTTAACATGCGATATTTGGGAAGCTGGTCACGGCTGCGATGGTTATTCTCGATGTATGTGTGCTGAAAGGGAAAGCGCGATCCCGATCTGCTGCCATCCCTTGAAAGTGATGCTAAATGGGGTATGGTAGGTTGGGCCACAGTGATCAGCTTCCATTTGTGAAAGCGCTTTAGAGGCCAATAGCATAGGCGCTATCTATTGCGATTATTATATTAGTATATTAAATGGGTCAGTACGGTTAAAATGGTCAAGAGGGTCATAATGTGAAATAAAAGGTTGCTGGTTGGATCGGACCAGTGTCACTGGCGTTTTCTTTTCCCATGTTTATCTGCCAGCCACTCTGGGGAAAAGATATAGAAATAATTGTTTTTCCCATTGGTCTTAATGAAGACCTTTTCCTTAAGTGATCTTGGCTTTGCACCACAGTTTCCTACCTTGGGTAATATCCTTGGGGGAAGATTAGCAGAGCTTCCAGGAGACACAGATCGTGACGCCAACCTACTACTGCCATCCGTATCATTTTTCAGGAGGTTATCCTTGTCTAGCACTCCCCTCATTGACCTGGTGCTCAAGTAAGGTGAGCTGTCTGTCTCCGAACTCTGAGATGAGGATTCTACCACTGGACCATAGGGTATATTCTCTGCTCTTCTGCAAAAAATCAAATTAAGTTGACAAATTTTAAATTTCACTCAATTTTTCTTACACTTCTAGTATGGGGAAGTAGGCTACTTGCTTATTTCCACATGTTAATTGTAACCCTAACAAGGCTCGCATCTCTAGCCTATCTCCCGAGAGGAAAGGAAGGGATAAAGGGATAGAAGCTAAAGAAGATTGCACATCTTGGGTGGGAATTGAACCAAGGGGCCCCCAGGGCCCCAGTCCCATGACCAGGGAGATCAAGCCACAAGGGTGTCGCTGGCCTGGCCAGCGATTTCGTGTACCCACATGTGTGTTCTTATGATGATGTCATCACATTATTTGGCATTTTCTAGCCTCACTGGCATGGTATTTCATGGTATTTTGGCATGTTAGGTTATATACACTCATACCTGAAAAAAGAAAGGGGTATCATAACCTTAACACCCTTCTCATCTCTAGCCTATCTCCCATGAGGAAGGGAATGGGTAAAGGAATAGAAGCTAAAGGAGACTGCACATCTTGAGTGGGAATTGAACCAGGGGCCCAATGACCAGGGAGAGCAAGCCATGAGGGTGTCGCTGGCCTGGCCAGCGATTTTGTGTCCACATGTGTTCTTATGATGACGTCATCACATTTGGTGTGTTAGGGATAATTTTTCTTACACTTCTAGTATGGGGAAATAGGCTACTGCTTATCTAATCGTAAGAACTGAAAACTGAACTGGTTCCTTTTCTGATTATTATGTCCACACTTAATTGTCCTGGGGCCTGCATCGACTCTTTGCGATGCAGGGACAGCTTTTAAATGTTGCCCTCTTGGAAATTTTGCTTGGCGAGTTAAGGGATAGGACCTATGAAATTCTTTCTTTAATCACGTAACAGGTTGAACAGATAAATGTAAGATACCATGCCATAAGAGAAAATTAATGCAGGCAACTTTTAATTATACTGCACAGATAAAACATCCAATTAAAATATTCATGTGAATGGAATCAACAGAAATTTTGGGAATAAGTTTTTAAAAAGAATAAAAGTGAAACAAAAACAAAACAGGAGGTGCTATCAATCATAATCACTAAATGCACCTTTAACTTATTAGAACAAACCTGGAAGGGAGTGAGTCTTAGTTATAATGGAGGAATCAGCATGAATAAGGTTTGACACAAGGACTCGGTCTGTTTCCCGGGTTTGACTCTTCTTTAAAATGGGCACAAACACGCTTATTTTCACTGAATACCAATAATAAAAATACAGCAAGTAAACTTGCGCGATCCCCCTGGCAAGATGGCAGTATACACAAGTTGGTTATTTGGCACAGTTGTCAGTTGCAGGGCATCAAAATTCAATAAATTCTTCTCAAGGAATAATATCTAGAAATGTGGCAGTTTTCCAAAAAATGAAAGCCTAACCAAAGGGAAAAATGACCTGCAGATGACCTTTGACCTTGGTATGTGACCTTTGACATCAACATCATATGAAGGAACCCATATTGCACCTTTGACCCATGCTAGGTTGTAATTGGACAAACTTTTCAAAGAGGAGCCTAAAAATGAAAACCTAACCAAACTGGATCATGACCTCAGTTGACCTTTGACCTTGGTTCATGACCTTTGGCATCATCCACATATGAATGAACCCCTATTGCACCTTCACCCCAAGTCTGGTTTAAATTGGACTTAACTTTTCAAAGGAAAAGCAAAAAACGAAAATCTAATCAAACTGGAACACACACACACACATACATATACATACATACGGTCATGCGCACCCTCGCAATATCCCCCTCTGCTTTCAATCCAAGGGGATAAAAACGATCGAGTTGGTGGACGCTGTTTCCCACCTACCCAGGTCAAAGTTCCACATTAATAGAAATATTAAGAACTGTGCACTACTACTGTGTTAAAAATGTCACACTTGTCATAGCAACTACGAACATACTATAGCTGACACTATTTTGGAAGCCATATGAAAATCTGCAAAAAACATTGTGCCGATCTTTGTGACGGTAAACTTTCTGAACAAACCACATGTCTGATCTTGGATGTCTAAGGATCAGTAAGCTTGTTGAATCAAGACGGCCATCAGTACTCTACCCTTTATCTATCTCTATGCGTTGAAACGCATTTTTGAAAAAGTGAGGGTCCTTGGAGTGGGGGGATGGGGAGGGGTCTAAATTGACAGATTATGAGGTGAAAAAGTTGGCCTATGCACTCCTTTCCTGCATCTGCCTATGGGAATTTTGACCAGGTAGGTTACATTACCATAATTTGGACTGATAGAGAAGCTTGCCCCCTCCCTAAATAAAAAGCTAAATCCATGGATACTAAATGACAGGTAGTTGCTAACACGGGACTCCACAAGATGTGATAAACCAGTCCAATTTAGGAAATGTTGAGTTAAGCATTGCGGTATCTGCGGTTTCAGCTCTATGAACTGGCTTTGCTCACTCATTCAGTCCGTTCCTGTTCCTCATTGAGACTGTCATTACCAGGGGCATTTGCATATAACACTTCCATACCATGTTTATTAGCGACAGGCACTGCAATGCACTGTTATGGCACATCAAACAGACACGCACGCTATCGTGTCTGCAAAAGGTGCCATGAAGGTACGCAATCACACCTATACATGGATAATTAACGCTGACAAATTTTAATACTATGAAAAGGGTATCACTTGCAACAAATACATTAGATCAAGAAAAGATACACAGATGTTAGATAATTAATTTTACTAACATGGTATATTTTACTTACTCTAAGATGAAACATGACCTTTGATAAGCACACTTAGATAAACCTAGGGAAGAACAAGGTCATACTGCAAACCTATGGTAAATATACTATAGTAGCTAAAGTGTATTTTGGCACAACTTGGAGCCTTTCACCTGACAAAATGAGTAGAATATAAGTGGCTAAAGAATGGGGTCATGTTCCACCTTACACTGAACAGGGTATAACAAGAGTCAATGGCGTACCTAGGCAATCAAGTCAAGGGGACCAAGATTTCCATTTCATCCCAGAGACATTCTCCAGCAAGTGCTAAATGAGACCAAATGTGTGCAAAGCATATGAAAATTGGTCAAATTTGTGTTAATTTGATGCAAATTTAGGCCAAAGTTGGCTGCAATCTCTCAAAACTCAGGACAAAAATGTAAAAAGTTTTCCCATTTCATCCTGATATTTTGAACCTTTGGTGCATTCCTCCACACTGGTATGTCCCTGTGTCCCAAATACTCACCATTAAAACATGCACGAATGAGCGTAACTTAGTACTGGTGACTGGTTCTATTGAGTTACTGTCTGTTTGATCTGGTTCAATTGAGACCCTAAAAAAAATGTCTTGGGAAAAAGGCAAACTGAACTGCATTTTTTAGTTGAAAAAGGCACAAAATGTGGTGTGTTTAAACTGCATTTTTGGGATGCTTTTCCTCCTTCTTCTGACGACTACAAGAAGCAAACAAGAATTACGCGGTGCATAAGATGGCCCCTGCAACTGTGGTTTAATCACATTTTATTGAAAATGCAAATGAGCTCATTAATATTCATAACCTATGCAAAAAGTATACAGTACATGACCTTGTCATGTTCTATTACCAAGTCATGTTAGAAGTTCATTGACTAATTGGTTTAGTATGTAGAGTGGATTAATGCTTTTTCTTCAAAATGTGCAAATGAACTCATTAATATTCATAACCTGTTCAAAAAGTATACAGCACATGACCTCATCATGTTCTATCACCGTGCCACGTTAGAATTTCATTGAGTAATCGGTTTAGTCTGTAGAGTGGATTATGGCTTTTGCTGCCCATCCGCCCGCCCACCCATCTGCAGTATAACATAAGCTCCCGCAACATATTGTGTTGTGGGGCCAAGAACCTCAAAATCCCCCAAACATACAAAGAAAAGAAGAAAACAACACTAAAATGGAAATTTTAAAAAGCTATGCATGTGATCTTCTAAGAGACTTTTTCTGACCTCAAGCAATAATACCACGTTTCTTTTGTCACATACCCTCAATCTTTCATAATTTAAGACCAAAATTGGAGACAATTTGGTTTTGTCATATTCCTCAAGACAAGAAACCCAGTTTCAAACAAAAGTGGGGCACATTTTTTTTCTGCAAATGTCCTTTTGCCTCTTTAAAGGTGCGTGTTCCGATCGTCCCCCGATTATCCAGAAGTAGTATCAATTTTGATCAGATGAAAGGCCGTATTTTTCTCATTGTCGTCCTGAAATTTGAGCCCTCAAATCCATTACATTGCCAAGATATAAACAAATAAAATACATCGGTCCTCGGACCGCTTGTGTCGCCTGTCATCGCGGTTTGTGAATGATAGGCCTCACATGACCTTTGACCTTGATATGTGACCTTTGGCCTTGATATGTGACCTTTGACCTTGATGTGACCTTTGACCTTGATATGTGACCTATGACCTTGATATGTGACCTTTGACCTTGATATGTGACCTTTGACCTTGATATGTGACCTTTGACCTTGATATGTGACCTTTGACCTTGATATGTGACCTTTTCAGCTTACAACTTGACCTCACATGACCTTTGTATGTGACCTTTGACCTCATCAACACATGAGGGATGCCATGTTGCACCTATGACTCAAGTTTGGTTCCAATTGAACTTCAACTTTTCAATTGAAGTCAATTTTACATTTTCAGCCCATCTTACAACTTGACCTCACATGACCTTTGACCTTGGTATGTGACCTTTGACCTCATCAACAAATGGGGTATGCCATGTTGCACCTGTGACCCAAGTTTGGTTTAAATCCATCAAAGAAGTATGTGGATATTACATGCAAATGTTAACTCTTTTACACAACAACAGACATCAACAACAGACATCATTAATAACAACAACAACAGACATCAACAGCGGACAAAGTGATCCCTACGTGTCTTCCTGCCTTAAGGCAGGCGACAAAAAACCCGCTGAATGTATGGTTAACCATCAATATTAGCACAGTATTGAATAGGGCTTTGCAATGCGCATTATTACTTCTACCATCAAAACTGCAAGTCTGTTTCCCACAGTACTTGATGGGGCGTATGTGCAAGTGCCAGGCTCTCATATCAAGTAGAGAACACAATAGAAATAAATCGGAACAAGCACCTTTAAAAGACCACTTTCTCAAGTTTTTTATTCCTTTTTTAGCCTGAGTGGATCCCATCAGAAACACTTATTCCGCTTCATCATTTCCTAACTTCTCCCGGCACTATGCGTTCAAATTTAGCTTTTCGAAATGGCAAATGCACATTACAAAAAACTCGCAATTTAAATCTGCTCACACATGAATCATCATTCCCAATCAGGTCACACGCTTGGTATTAAAGTTATGACAAGTTTCCCAAACCAACACATTTGGTTAAACAACTGCCTTCGTACTAAACTAACTCTCAATTTTGGTTTCAATTTACATTGCAAATTATCAAGGTGCCAAATACAATAGGCAAATAAAACATAGGTAAACTAGAGTCCCAGCGGGGAAACCAACTAGGGGCTTAACTGGTTCGGGACACTTTGAAGTCATTTGGGATGTTTAAATTTAGAATGGGAAAGGATATTACTCAGGGAATAATCACTGAGAATTCAGTTTGAATCACTAAATGTCTTCAAACAAATTTATTTGATATGCGTTTTCTTGATCCCAAGGTTAAACAAATCGAGTTTCCACGGAGGATTATACTGATCACGAACAGATGAGCAAACTAAGTAGCTGATTTAAAATTTAATTTGTGAAAAGAAAAATAGTAGTAATGATAATTATAATAAATACTGCAGGAAATTAACCATAACTTGCAGATGAAAAAAAATAAGTTGAAATGATGTACATAGTACGCTTAGAGGGCTTAAACATGGAGAGCTTTGCAAATAATTTCATTTTTCAATAATGCTAAAATAGATTGCTTTGAAGCTAGTGTAAGCATGTGGCAAACTGTGGTGGTGTCAAAACTTTTTTTGAAGGTAGGCAAAATATCACAAAAATAAGTGAAAAATTTTGCAATTTAGATATTTTGTAGTTTTCTTGGGGAAGTTGGGGAAAAGGCTCAACACTGGAGATATTCCCCCTCATGCCGCCTTGGCACTGCCAATGGCGGCAAATATTGTTCCACGATTGTTCCCTACGTATACCAGCCTTTCAGTTTCTACTATATTTTGTGAAGTACACAGATTCTATTTTTCCATGACCAATTTGACAAACTTCATTCTAAACTGCTTATAAATTGTACCAGCAATAATGCATAAAGCTTTTAAAATTGGTTTGAAAATGCAAGCCCAGAGTATGAGTGTGTGTTGATGGTGGTGGGGGGAGGAAGAATATTCAGGAAGGGGCTATATTGTGGGAAATTGTGGCAAGGAGACTTAACTGAATAGCAATGGTTGGTGCAAGGGATATCCCCCCCCCCCCGACAAGGCACGTACCCAGTTCCCCCTCTGCCCCACCTGGCTACGCCACTGCCCCTGGCGCCACCCCCAGGCCACCACTGCTAATAGGCATTATTACAAAGAAAAAGAAGAAATAGCAGTAATACACTGCAGGAAATCCATTAGTACATGATGTAAATGAACTTGCTTTTGTAGATGGAAATTAGCCTTGTGAAGAGTGAACAGGAATTCATTTTTTTCAATTATATCAACCAAATCAAATTTCAACCTGAAGATCTCAAAGTCGGGCTCAAAGTCAAGTGCATGGTCTGGTTGGTGTCACATTATAGAATTTCAAGACTTATTGCTTCAAAAAGGAATGCCACTGGAAGACAGGTGTGGTGGGAAAATATAGCGTGTTTCTATTGAGCAGACGGTATTTATCCAGATAAAAATTTATCCGGTTGATACTGAGAAAGCCGATAGTGCGAAGTTTCTATTGAGCAGCGTTTTCCGGAAAATGCGACCGACCGTCACGGCCTGTTACTTTTACCAGCTAAATGTCATCTGCACAGGTCAACCGCGTTGTATTGTGGTCGTGACCTCGCCGAACTGTCAGATCAAAGATGGCGGGAAGAGCGAATGCCCTTAGTCTAATGCCAATTTTGAGTTTTAATTCATCGGTAAATGATTCTCCTGCAAGCCCAGCCACACGTTGTGATAGGCAGAAAAGGATCATGAGGTATATTACAGAGACATGTAATCGCGCACCAAAAAGTAAGACGGCGACGGAGAATCATGATGTTGACAAAATGCGTTGCTACACCCTGGTTACTAACGTCAACATCGCTGCACATACTGGGACGGGGGTCAATTACTGCGATCATGTGTGGTCAATTTCCGGTCTTTAGCCGGTATGTGCACTCTATCGGAACGCTGTGTGTTTCTATTGGCGTTAACCGGATAATTTCTCTGGCATTATCCTTCCCAAACAAGGATAAATACCGGTGGAAACTTTTATCGGTATAAGCAAGAAAATGCAGTAGGACGGCTGTTTCTATTGAGCCAAGTTAATCCCTTTTCTGGTTTAAACCGGAAATAGGTCCCAATAGAAACACACCTTTAGTTCTGCAAAGCATGGCGTGAGATTACCATAAGCGTAAATCCCGGGGGGATATATCCCCCCAATATTTTGATGAGGGGGGATGATCAATACGATCATCCCCCCCAATGTTGATGCCCGTTCATGTGTTTTTGACCAATAGTTTAAAAATGCGCACTTCGCGTGCATTTTGTTCTAATTACAATTATATTTAACAATTTTAGCTTCTAAATGGCAAAATTTTTAGCGCGCTTCGTGCGCACATGTGCTAGTAATGGATCTTTACAGCAAACCCTGTCCCACCCAATATCAAAAAGAAATTTACGACACTGGAGGTTACAATGGGCATTTTACAGTTATTAGGTCATTGACCCCTACTTGACATTTGACCTCAAACTGTGTTGGTCCATTCATATAATGCCTTATTACACTATGCATGTCAAATATGTACCTGATCCAGACTTGAAGCCTTCTCAGGCCTCTGCAGTCCCTACGCCCCACCCTGCAAAATGGTCACCCACCTCTACCATTGCTACTGGCCAGGCATTCCACTAAAGTTACAGCAAAATATAACAATGCACCAAGTGCCTGTACGGTCCCTCTGATAAAATCTGATGACATAAAAATTGAATGTACTGTAGCAAATCCATTAATGTTAGATGAACATCACCTGCTCTCTGTTACATGCTAATGCCCTCCAAATGCTAATAATTATGTCAAGAACTCTGCTCTTGAGATGGCCAAGTGTTTACTGCAAAAAGACTGGCATGTACGAAACATGGCCTGGCCCATTGGCCCATTTAGGTGAATAACTCACAAGTACGGCGGTCTGTATCACAGACTGTGAAAGACATCTAAATTAGTACTGCATGAGAGACTAACATTATCGATCGCCCCATAGAGAATGTGTGTAAATGGAAATTAATCTCAAATATCTCTGAAAAACAAAGGGGTTCTATGAATGTTTTTGCATCAGAGTGCCAGAAATTTTGTTCTCTTATGAGAACATACCTGAACTGGGCCGGGTCTGTACCTTTTGAGAAAATTGATCATTTCTATTGGTAATTTTTTACACACAATCTCTATGGGCTCTGATGAGCACCAAACATTTTCCCACGGTGCTATGTCACTAGGCCGGCTAATTTAATATGCACGATCATACTTTCCGCACTGCTGTAACTCGCAAGTACACTCTAGAAAACATAGTTTCCATTTGACAGCAAGCCCAAAAATTTTCAGTCTGCCAAGGCATAGTTGAATTCAGGGTTAATTTATATCATCAATCATCAAGTACCGTACTGACCCGAGTATAGTCCCACCCTTTTTTAAGCTGAAAATACCTTGAAATTTGGGGGTGGGATAATGCCCGAATCTTGCCCGAAGCCGGAGTCAAAAATGTCTTGGCCTACTCGCCACATACACTATACAGCATACAGCCACTTCACTCACGACTTTCATATTTTGAAGACTCAGAATGTTGAAAAAATGCCGTTTTTCGATAGTACGTAGTTTCCACCCTCATTCTGAAGTAGATTTCATCTTTTGTCACATGACTATAATGTAACTTTATAGTGATTTTCTAGCAAAAAACGAACAAAATAGTCGCGAAAAACTGAACCATATTTGATTTGCTGCCCTCATTAGGCGCCCTCTGACCCTATACATGACCTTGTTCAAAATATTCTTTTTGTTTCAGAAAACAAATCCACCAAAAAACTATTTTATTAGTGAATTTATGAAACTGAATAATTTTTATTTACATGTTATTTTTTTTATACTGAAATATGGAAAAAGAGTGACAAAATATTGTAGAATCACGTCAGAGTGAAGTAGAAAGCCTTGAGAGTGTTGAACCAGAAACTGTCAATGTCTTCTGCTGAATCTCTGACACTTTGCCGTGTTCTACTCTTAAATGTATGTTTTTCACAAACTTTAATGGTTCCAGACGTCATTCTACATTCTTGAGATGGAATATAAGATTTAAATATGGAATTTCGTATTGGAAAATGCATATCATTTGAATTCAAGGCTAAAAGGTTTGTTGTTTGAAGAAAATAGGTTTCCGAATTTTGCAGTCAGCAGCTGGTCAGTGTAGGCCAATTTTTTGGCATGGGATAATAAACGGATCTTTAGAATTTTCTGAAATTTTCCTAAAACTTAGGGGTGGGATTTTACTCGAGCATGGGACTATAATCGGGTCAGTACGGTAATTTTTTTTTTTTTTTTTTTTTGTTAAAATTGGTTTGTCGGATCAAAATAACATATCAATGACAACCTTTTTTTGATATTCCTACAGATTTTATACTTAATATTGATAGCAACCATGATTTGCAACCCAGATCTCGCCATTTCTCTCAGTTTTAAGGGTATACTTAGGCGAGGGTCACCAAAAAAAAAACACCTCATTTGCAGTGGGGGCTGGACTTACCGGTTTCTCACGTTATTTACTGGTGTGAATCCTTCATGATTCATTTGCCCAATTCCAAGTGAACCATGGAGGAGAGCGGTATTCTGTATTTAATCAATAGCTCGTATACAGATTAAATCCAGAATTGAGCACCCGAGTGAATCCCAGCAAGTGACCCCACCGGGATTCGAACCCGGAATTTTTGATTTGGTATATTTGCGCCATAGGCAAGCACCCTAACCACTAGACCACGCTCTCCCACAAGAGAGTGAAGTAGAAAGCCTTGAGAGTGTTGAACCAGTAACTGTCAATGTCTTCTGCTGAATCTCTGACACTTTGCCGTGTTCTACTCTTAAATGTATGTTTTTCACAAACTTTAATGGTCCCAGACGTCATTCTACATTCTTGAGATGGAATATAAGATTTAAATATGGAATTTCGTATTGGAAAATGCATATCATTTGAATTCAAGGCTAAAAGGTTTGTTGTTTGAAGAAAATAGGTTTCCGAATTTTGCAGTCAGCAGCTGGTCAGTGTAGGCCAATTTTTTGGCATGGGATAATAAACGGATCTTTAGAATTTTCTGAAATTTTCCTAAAACTTAGGGGTGGGATTTTACTCGAGCATGGGACTATAATCGGGTCAGTACGGTAATTTTGCTAGAGTAAGTTTTGAAATGTTACATCTGTTAGAAGCAGGCTGTTATTTTGTAAAATGGAATAAAAGACACTGAAAAAGAGGCACACAAAAAAAATAAGGTGGGACAAATAAGACAAGCAGTATGTTTTGATTTCAGGCCAAATGGGCCAAATGCCATGTTTTCATGGGCCATGTTTTGTACATACCCTTAGAATAATGCCATGTTTGCATTTTCAGCCATGGAGTTGTTGTAACAGAAATTTTAAAACCAGGGTCATCCTCAATTGTCATAAAGTCTCCCGATTGCCTGTCTAAAACACAGATGCCCTATTGGTAGGAATGTCACAAAAGTCAATTTGTTCCCCTTAAATACCATGCAATCAATGTTGAAAAGGGTTAGTTAAAGACACTATCAGTGATTTCAAAAATATTTGAAATTTGCAGGAATAGCTTCAAAATGAAGGATAAGTCTGTAGAATTCTCATAAGATACCTTTTCCAATTGAACAATTGACAGTAAAGGAAGAAAACGGCAGTATTCCCAGATACGATTCTCCATTCAATTACGTGTTGTATTAAGTGTCCGAACGGACAGCAATGACCAAAATTTCCGATTCTGTCCTTATTAGGTTGCTTCTGGTCTTATCATTTGCAGGGTATGTTAGGATACCTGTACTTGTTACATCCACGCAAAAATCTGATTTTTGATGATTTTTTCGATTTTCTGATTCAGCAAATCACTGATAGTGTCTTTAAAGAAATGGGAAAACAAAAACCACAACATTTATTTTCAATCTGATTTCAGGTTTAAAAAGCAAAAGGATTAGTTATAATAGCTGCTTAATTTGGTAATGATTGGGAATCCATAAGTTCATCAAACAGTTGTGTTAAAACTGTAGAAATCCACGCAAACCTGAGTCAATGGCACCGTAAAAGAGCAGCTGTTTTGTGGGTCTCGGGACGTTTCAGTTAAAATTCCGAGGTGATTTCGACATCCGATTTTGCCCAAATTTGGATCCAACATTCATGATGATAGTATAAGAAGGTCTGCTTGAAAACTTTGAATTCAAGGTCCGATTTGTATATTTGCTCAGAGATTTTCACATTTTCCTTAATTTTGCCCCATTTTTGCTCATTTTTTGCACATTTAGGAACTTTCTTGGAGTCCATATTTTAAGTCTTCACACATGGTACATTGTTTATATTTTTGTCATATTTCTACCAAGTTTTTTGTAAAAACTCAAACAGGATCAGTTCGGGATTTTGACTTTTGTTTAATTTCAGTTCGGTGCCACGATTGTACAGCATTATCCATAGGTAAAATTTCAGGAAAAGCTTCGAAAAGAAAATATTTAAAAATCTTTAACTTTTGATCTGTTCAATGGATTTCTTTAGTTTTTTTTTAATTAAAAATATTTTTTGTTCTTTTTATCAATATGGAAATCAAACAGACTTTGAAATACTTTGAAAATATGGTCTAATATCCCTACTATTGGTCAGTGATTACTAATACAAGTGCACATAATACTCTAGGAATGATGGTAATACTACTAAAATGTATTTTTGGGACATTCTCTTGGCCTTTTAATTGCCCCCTATTCATCTCTCCTGAATCCCATGGCTCCTAATTTAACTACCCAAAAACACCAATGCCATTGTTTGTGTACCTTTGGATGGGATAAGGAAAAGGAAATTCCTTGATACATGGGTTTAGCTTGAGAAACTCACAGTGACAGTGGGTATAAAAGTTAAAGCTGGTAGAGCATGTTCATAGTGGGATTCTCGAGCTACATACTTGAAGTCCCCGGAGCAGAAGTACCGCACAAACAACTTACTTTTTATTTTAGGCCAATTGGCCAATGGACCAAGCCATGTTTTATACATGCTCTTATTCTAACCAAGGTTTATGCGGGTGCAGATGCATAAGAGACATAATGCCTAACTTTCTACATCTTGCTTCTTGCATGGAAAGTTAGGCATTGTCTCTCATGCATATGCACCCACATAACCTGAAATAGAGGTTGTAAGTGTGTGCATGTGTATTGTGTGTTTGTGTATGTGGATGTGTATGCATGTGTGTGTGTGCATGTGTGTGTGTGCATGTGAATATTAAGGGAAAGTTACAATTCTTGTGTACATCAATTTAAAGTAGATTGGGGGAATGGGGACTTAAGCCCCTCAGGCCACCCCTGCTAGGATGTATTATTACAAAAAAAGAAGGAAGAAAAAAGAAACAAAAATAGCAATTATACACATGCTGCAGGAAAGCCACTACTCCGAGATGGAAATGAGCTTACTTGTAGATGGAAATTAGCCTTGTGGTGAGTGAACAGGAATTCATTTTTCAATTATATCAAACAAATCAAATTTCAACCTGAAGATCTCAAAGTCAGGTGCACGGTCAAGTGGCCGGTGTCACATTCAAAACTTTCAAGATTTACTGCTTCAGAAACGAATGCTACAGGAAGAAAATTAGGGTGGTTGGAAATTAGTTCGTAATGCATGGCATGAGATGTCTTTCAAACAATAATTCAATTTTTGGTTGGAATGATATTGAATAAATCACAATTCTGATCTGAGAAAGGACAAGTGTTTGATGTGGAATTGAGAACTAGGATTTATTGCCACAACAAAATGGTTTGATGGCAGGAAGTCCATTATTGGTGTAGATTGAGTTGAAACATGCATTGCAAGTTGTTACTCAACACAAAAATATATACAGCACTTGAAAATGTCACTTTATTCAATATACCTTCAAAAGAGCAATTTATCATATTTTAGTTATGGTATTTCAAACCCAAGATGGAATTTACTTGATTTAGTTATTTCAAACCCAAGATGTGTAAATTTATTTTGTTAACAAAATATTCCAGTCTCCAGTTAAATAACATGCTTTTATCCTTGATGCTGTCTGCTCTGTTCAAATGTGTATTTTGACCTCATGACCTCATTTGACCTCATTTTGACCCTATACAGGTCAGCACACATACTCAACTGATGTGTCTACCTGACTAGATTTGTACCAGTAACCTTATGATGCTAACTCAAGTGACTCAACTGGTAAGAGCTTTATATCTAGAAAATAATATTCCTCAGAATGCATGTCTTCTGCCATTGATATTGTGAATGGGGTCAAAGGTCACATGGGGTCACTATAGGTCAATAAGTGTACACCAATATGAGTCTTGGACCAGTAGTTCTGTCAAAGTAATCCTATGTGCTGACATGCAAGCAAATGCAAATCAAGTGGACCCCCCCCATACTAGTCCATCAAGAAGTACCCTCGCTCCCCCAGTGACCTAGCTACCGAGTGTGCCAATGCGAGGGCGTGGGGTACTTATATCAAATACCCTGGAGAGAAGTTCTGAAGTTCAGATAACTTCTTGTTTGTGCTAACTATTGGCATGTTGGTACATGTTCTTTGAAAGTGGACCAAATGGTTCGTATCTTTGAGGGGAGAACATAACCCACCTTTGTTGCACAGGTTCCTGGTTCAAATCATGGGAGAAACTTCCTAAGATCTATTCAAATCAATGACGTATATAAGATAGATGCAAGGATTCTCCCGTAAGGGCATTAAATTTGAGGTGCCCAAAACTATTGTAATGAGCATAAGCATTTCATTATCATAGATTTGGACACCACCATATTTAGTTTATGTATCGTTGTGTCTCATGAATATTAACACACACATTGTTTGATTAATCAAATGAAAACAACAGCTCATACCATCGACATTCTTGTTTAAATTTCTGCTTTCTAAGGCAAAAAATCGATAAAGGTCACCAAAGGGTTTTTTATGCTTTAGGTAAGTCTGATTAATTTTTGCAACTTAGTTTTCAAATAGCAGTTTCTGCAAAAATATTGCACAAAAATCAGCCTAAATCAAAACGTGCCAGGCTCCTGGTTAAGAACAAGGCGTAAAGTTTTTGTTTACGTCTCTTAAGCTAGTAGGTGTTGGTGTACCTTTGAAGATTTGTTCCTTTAAATAGTGGCATACCAAGGCAGTCGATCGAGAGGGGGCAAAATTCCCAAGTTTTTTTTTTTTTTTTTTTTTTTTTTTTTTTTTTTTTTTTTTTTTTTTTTTTTTTTTTTTTGCTCCAATTAAGTCTGAACTTGTCAAAATGCGCGTAGCACACAGAAAATTCCCTTATATACTTTTTGCCCAAATTTAGGCTGAAATTGGTCAAAATTCCCTGAAGAAGATGGATTAAAAATGCATATTTTGGTCCATATTGTCCCGCTTTTTCAAGACAGAGTGAGCAATTTGCCACCCCTGCCCTGTTTGTATGCCACTGCACTCTAAATTACATGCAACAATCAAAATATACAATACCTCTAACATTTTTACAGTTGGAAACACAGAGCATACACTGTATAATGGCATATCAATCAGAGTAGCTATACTGCATATTAGAATTACTTTGTTTTCGATTGAGAGTCAACCCACTCATTATTCCCTCTGTTTTCAAGATATGCCCTAACGATTTTTTGTTTCGGCCACAACTGTCCTGCGTGTTTAAACAAGTCTGAAGATCCTTTCTAAGATATTATTTCATCTATATGTCAACTATATGGGCAATGAGGGAGAACCAACGTCCTTATATTTACCTTATGTCTGACAGTATTTGTTTCAATATAATTGACATGCAGTTGATAGTGCTTTGAACTATTTTCCTACACTTCAATGAAACACTTTTCTTGTGCAATTGGGACTTAACTGTGCTTTATTTTATGTACAGTTCTCTGTTCTTTCGGTCAACTTCTGGCCAAACTTCAATTTCCTTGTTCTCGCCCAAATACTGTCATTAATTGTAAACAGGACTTTGACACAACAATGACCCTGATCACATATGTGACCAGACTTGTTGGGGTCAAAGGTCACATCAAGGTCACAGAGTTAAAAACATTTTTCATAAAAAAAATCTACTCCACCTACAGATTACTTTGCATGGTATTTGAGTCATAAGGCAATGTAGCTTGAGGACCCTCTCAACAAGTTACTACCTCCAAAATTTTTTTTGGTTACTAATTTGTTTAATTTCAACCACAAAAATAAATCAATAGAATTCTGTACACACAGAGTTGAATTGGGGTTTATTGGCTTTATTATACAAGGCCCCAATTGATTTCTGTCACACAGCTTACACCAAAGATACACCCAAATTTACTATCAAAACGTTCATTTGGGGTCATTTTGGCCTGATGTTTAAACATCTTCAAAAAGCATATCACAAGTATAGCACTTGTGCTACTTGCACAGGTGCATGTTAAAATTCAATACAAGTATGGAGGTAATTCAGGTCATTACAGGTCATTTAAAGGTCAAAGGCCACACTTTCAAAATGATTGCCGATTCCTATTGAGCTGAAACTTGTGACAGAAATGATCCTTATGACATATTTTCAAATCACTTAAAGTTTGAAATGGTTCTTCAGGTGACCAGTCAACTAAAGAACCATTTCAAGAGCCAGCTGACTCAAAAAGATGAAATTGCGGAGTTATCCACAGCAGCAGCACAAAGATGAGTTACCTTCATGGCAGCTAGCACGTAGGAACTTTGTTGCATTTCAATGACCAAATGATTCAGTATTGAGTTAAATGAATTAAAGATGAGAGATTCTCGATCGTTAATTAGCCGTTCTGTACCAACATACATTGGATTGTTTTTATCAAGCTTAGTGTCCATAATCTTTGATCTTTTGATGGTGAGTACAGTCTTTATTTAAGACCAAAATCGGGGAAGAATTGTTTCTTTTGTTTTTATTTCTTGAGAATTCAACTACAATTGCTATAAGGCTAAAAAACCCTTGACACAGTCTGATATGGTTGGACCTACCAAAAACTTTAAATGAGATTTTACTTTTACGAAAATGTCAATGCGACCCAAAAAAAATTTATTTTACAATACTGTATTTACAAGCAACGAGGCTGCTTGCACAGGGGAAAACCGAGACACGGTTGCCCTGCCAGAACTCAACAAAAATTATATTCTAAAAAGCCTTACAGCTAATTATTCATGGATCAACAGGAATGCCTGTTGGCTTGGCCCGGCGGGGCTGCACGAGGCTCATGGGATGAGGCTGTAAAAAGCATTGCAGACATCACAGCGATTTCTCCGAGTCGGTAATACTTTATATTTGGTATTAATAAGTATTAGGAGAGCATGCAGGTTGAAATCCGAAGTATTTCTCTCACCAAGATAGAAGGATTATGGTGAAAATAAATACCATTTTATTAAAAAAGGGAAAAAAGGGTTAGTAGTGGGTGCTTGCAATGGTAGCTTCAGCAGATCATTCAGAAGCCTTAGTAAGTTAGGCTACAAAAAAACCAGGGGGGACAGCAGTCAAGATAGGTGGTCCCAAATTAACGAAGATGGGGAGATTATCTGGGTGTTGACAACCATTCAGGAAAGTTAATTCATGTAATTTTACCAGTTTTTTTTTTTGCTTAAAAGGTGGTTGTTGTTACGATCGTCTTTGGGACCCCCTGATTTACCGGTTAGTATCGTTTTTTGATATCAGATGAAAGCAGTTTTTTTTCTCATTGTCGTCCTGAAATTTGAGGCCCTCAAATCCAATTCATTCCCAGATTAAAACAAAAAAACCGCCCGTTTTAAGTGGGTTAACCCATAATTATTAGCACCAGTAGTGACTTAGGGCCTTTGCAACATGCATTTTTGCCATTTACAATCAAAACCGCAAGTGTGTTTCCCATGTACTTGATGGGGTGCATGTGAAAGTGCCAGGGCTTCTTCATATCAAGTAGAGAACACCAACACACATAAATCGGGGAACAGCACCTTAACTGGGTTAAATGAAAACCATTTTTAAAGGACAACTGTATTCTTAAAACGGTTTTGGGGTGATGGGTTTCCGTTAATGAATTAATTAAAGAAAAAAATAAAAAACTTAAAAAAAGCAAAAATTAATAAATATAATTAACTTTAGAATTTAAAAACACATCAATAAAACAAAAAACAAAAACATACCCGTGGCAACGAAAAAAAAAAAACATCCCCATAAGATACACCCAAATATCCCCACAATGTATATCTGTTAAACACCCCACACCACCCCACCATCCCACCACCACACATCCCCCCCCACACCACCACACCAACCCATTACCAATTTTGATTAACCTTATACTTTCTGATAACTTCAAAGAAGGAAAACTTGCTCTTCGGTCATAAGCCAAAGACAGAAAAAATCCCATTGTATGATTCAAAGGACCTTTGTTCCAAAAAAATTGTTTTGTGTTTAGTCACCCACACCACCGACAACAGCTACATTGTGGTGTATTTGGGCTGGGGCATTGTGGGGGTATAAATTTGTATCAATGCATTGTGGGAATGTGACTTTTAGCTCTGTGTAAAAAACTCTTGTACTTGCAAAGACCCCCACATGATAATCTTGGCGAAAGCAAGCCCACAGCGCGACACAGACACAGAGCCACGCAGCACAGGGGGCAACACAAACAAACCAACACCACAAAGTCATAGTCTTTTGATTAAATTTGGTATGACCTAAAATTACAACACCAAAACAAACAAATATATAAAAATACACCAATATAAAACACATCAGATTGTCTTTGGATTTTGGCCCAGCAGTGTATGTGCATTAGCACTTTCTATCAATACTTCCACTTCTCAGTATTAAGTAATGTCACTTTTTGTTCTAGCTTTGTTCACCTTCTCTCTTTAAAATATTGAAGTAGGTCCCTGACTTCCATGTGCATTCTTCCCCCTTCAAATTCCTGGTTCCGCCACTGACAAAACCTGTAGTATGCATAGTGCTATGTTCAGAGGCCTACCTTTATTTTGTTGTGCTATGCCTACTTTTCTACAGATGTCTTTCCAATCCTCTTTCAGTCCAATTAACTGTTTGTTTACATATCATATCAGGCCTGCAATCTTAAAGGTGCATTGGACGCATTTGCCTTTTGACTTTTGCTGGTGTTTAAAGGCTGACTCAGATATTTGGAAATATATATTTTTGTGAATTAATTAAAAATAGTTGATTAGAACAATAATAGGCACCTAACATGCTCAATTCCAAAATTTGAGAGGAATTGTTTTTTTTGTTTTTTTAAAGCAATAAGCATTTATGTATAGTATAAAAGTACCATAGGATACTGTGTATAAAGTTGTAGTTTTCTAGATGAAAGACATTGATTTGAGCTTAGCTATTTCACACATTGCCTTTCATCAAGGCATTTTGCTTTATTTTTATTTCCTACAATCCCTGTATACTATCTCTGTATGCGATGTGGTATAGCGCCCTCATGTGGCGACTCTCTTGCGCATCGCCTTTCCGCATTTATTTTGTGTGTTTTGTTTTTCTTTATTTTCCTGGATATATCTTCCGTAACTTTCCTGGGAACTGATTGGGGAATACATAGTAAGGCACCGCGCGAATGATTGCGGTCAAACAGATGGGATACTACTGTCTGGTGGCATTATTTTATGTTACTGTCGGACACACACGTATTGTGGTTAAAGAAAGGGTTCAGTTGACTCCCATATGATGACCACATTATACTTTGATTGACACATTATGCTTGCACAGAACTATCCTTATTTGTGCAAAGATGCCTCGCTCCGCTCGGCCGAGGGATTCGCCCTCAACACACGCGCCTTCGGCGATCCTGGTTGAGGCGTCTTTGACAAAGAGTATTTCACACAATGATTAATGTGGACAATTATTATGTATATGCAAAAAACATGATTTGTCAGAAAACTGAGGGCGCAATCCTCGGGAAATCTTTGAGTCAGCCAGGAGAGGGTGGCCAAGAAATCCTAATTTTACACGTCGCCATTCATTTAACATGTAAAAGTGAAATCTTGACGAAAATTCTGAATTTTTTATATGTTGTCAAGGAATATTTTCTTATTCCAAAACCATTGGAGCTGAAGAATTAGCTCCACTGTAAGGGTTACTCCTGCCTTTTTTTGTATGACAATGGACGAGGATGAGGGCGAGATCATATGTGGGTCATGGGAACACCCATGACCGACCTACATCAAAGCACCCAAATTGGTTTGCACTCCATAATTGCTGTAATTTCTTTTGATATTTTGGGTGAGTTGCTATAATGAATGAGGTTTGGCCATCACCATTGTCTGAATTCCGCCTTTAACAAGTACAATAGCAAACAATTTCCAATAAGACTTAACAAAATAAACCCAAACTGAATTTGCTTTTTTGTTTCCACCTTTTCACATTGAAAACAAAGAAATATATTTTCATTTGGTTTTGGTGTGGATCAACCAACCCCACCCCGGATTTTTTACACTTAGAGGTTTAAGTTGCTCTAACCCAAGAGTGCACCAGAGTGCTTTAAAAGCCAATGGCATTCCTGGCACACAATGGAAATAAACAATAACCCATAAGCCATGTTCTCCTAATGCAGGGTCAAAAAAGGTGTACTAATCCTGTCACAATGGGCTATCCAGATAATTCCATATGTCCAACTGGGAGGGGCACAACTAGAATTGATAGGTCCCGCACATATATAAGCCCGATGTAGACTCCACTTCGCGTCCCGCGATTAATCGCGGCTGCGAGGAACTTGACCCCGATTTTTTATTGCCTCGGCGCAAGAATTTCTATCGCGCGGTGGATTTTGAGGCTTCGGGGAGAGTTGAATTTTGTTCCACTCGTCGGCGATAACCTCGGCGCGCCCCGCAAAATTCTCTGATTGGCTGTTCTAGGAACCAAGTCTGGCGAATGACCTCCTGAAAACCAAGCTGAACCTTTGACTCTGAAAAATCTCCAATATCAGCCCCCGAAATCAACAACAATACTCATCAATGAAATCACATTAATGGCCAATTATTAATCTGGGATGTAGTGCGAAAAATTCCCAAGTAGTATGAGCACATGAGGCATGATGGATATCGTAAAGAACTGTTTTTGTCGTATGATACGAAATATTTGTTTACCCACCCGATTTCTGAGCTCCGCATCCTCATGTGGCATGTATAGCCAACCCCTTGTACAAATGGGTGTACAAATTGTAGCCGTAGGTATCAAACTGGCATTTCATGCAAATCCGAATATGTGCGAAACAAATGTAACAACAATACAAAATGTCCAGAAAATTACAAGAATTCAAAATGTATTTGTGCACATCAGTCCTAGATTACTGGATCAACAGGGCCTGGCTAACAAAATTTTGATATAACTTTGGTTGACGCTAGTATCCGTTAAATAAGGCGCTCGTCTCATTCTAGTTACTAGATCTCATTCAAGAAATCCAGTGCTATATCGTCAAAATACAGAACGGTATGTAGAAAATTCTCTAAATTGTTATAACAATTGTCCAACTGCAATTAGTTGTTCATAAAATTAATTACAGGCCAATGGACTTCCCGAGATGAGACATTAGCGCTCGGAGTATACATGGCTTTTATCGCGCGGTATTGGATGTAAAATTTCATCGCGGCATGCGCGATGAAGCGTAGTGGAGTATACATCGGGCTTAAGGCATTGAATTAACGGTTTCCAGGGTTTGTGTGTGAAGTGCAAATTGGGAATAAATTGTTTCCACAATGCAATTAAAGATGCTCTTCCCTGGAAGAAGGATCCTTTGGTATCAGATGAAGGCTTGCTATTTTCTCATTGTCATCATGAAATTTCAGCCTTCAAATCATTTCTTTCCCCATATCAGTGACAAATAAATGCTGTTTTATTGTCTCCATCATTTTAGACCATTAGTAGCGAATAGGTCCGTACAACATGAATATCATTCTACCATTTAGAACTGGAGGTGTTTCACGATACCTGGTGGTGAGTATACAAGTACCAGGGTCTTATATATAGAGTAGAGAAACATTAGACCATAAATCAGAAACAAGCACCTTTCATGGGCATATGTACATTATGATACGTAGAGTTCAGATTTAATCCATCTCCTTTTGCTATGCAATATTGCCCAGTTTGAATTGTAGGGACATGGAACAAAAATTTAGGTGCAAATTGGCTTCCAGAAAAATAACCCTGGAACTGTTGTCCAGCCATGTGTGTTATAAGTCATGGTCAATGCATGGTTTGTATGCAACTTAGATGTTGGCAAACAAATTGTGCCTCCTGGATCTGCGACTTTACTGAACTTACATAGTATTCATTTTTATTAACTTTTTTAATTTTGTCCTATACTCTCCCCCAAAATTAACAATATTCAAATATTTAGGCGCCCTATAAGGGTTGAACCTTCAACCTACTGATTACAAAGAATGTTTTGGGTCAACACCAGTACATTGACACCTGAAGACAGCAGATAGATGGTAGATGGCCCGATTTTCTTAAAGTTTTATTGTGATGTGATGACTTGCCTCAAAAGTAATTCTTGACATCACTGGATTAGTTTAATCATTTTGATGGGGCGAGCTAAACAAGTCATATTGCAAGGCCATAGTACTGCGTTAAATTAATATGGGGCATAAAGAAGGGACTTATTTTGCTCTTTAACATTCAAACTAACATTCTTTTAGCTCTAAGATTCACAGGATAATTTGAGGCAAATAGTAGCTTTCTTCAGGACAATCACATTTGAAGTTCTAAGATTTCAACGGCTAATTTATGAGAAAATAGTAGCTTCTCAAGGACAAAAAATAGTGACGACTTTGGTATTAAAAACATAGGGTTTCTGGGGACAAGGCTATAGCGATCGGGCCACTGGACCTTTAAAAACTATACACCAAAGGAATATTGTGCTCCTGAAGAATTAGTTCCATTGACACATCTCAACTTTGCTGGTTAAATCATATGCTGGCATCATGCATTAGGACCCTGACATGGCTTTTCCAAATGAATCCAATATCCCAAAAATATGCACTGCAGGTGCCTTCCATGTTGGAATTCAACTTGAATAACTCACTGTTTTATGTTATTTAAAAATTGACCGCCATTGGATAGTTATTTATTTAACACAGCACGGTTATAAAATTTACCGTGGGATTACTGCCACTGAATTCTGACCTTAAAAATGTATTTTTTTCCTGATTGCTAAAAATTGAATTGTACAGATAATACCAAACGACGACACATAATTATATTATACCCACCATCCCTCAGAATTCACTCCTCATAAATTTCAGCGTCTGGTAAACGCATCTATATTTCATCCCTCGCCTACAGGGGAAAAACAGAATGTTTCAAACACAAAAATATGTTGGAGTTTGGTCTTTGGACGGAAATCTGCCACTGAGCTAGGGGGATTTGGTCTGTTATGACAAACAAAAACCTTCAAAACAAAATACACTTCTTTAGTATTTGTATCAGTCGGTCATGTCCCAGATACTTGAGAACCTTGCGTCAGCTTATTCTATGAAATTGAGGTGGTATATGATCAAAATGTCCTCATTTAAGCCTTGATAATGAATTTAAGAAAAACACACATCTCTTTTAGTTCTTGTCCCATGGTTTGATTCAAGTTCTCAAAAACTGAACTGCTTTTCACCTGAAAGATCTCTTCCCCTTTGAAATGTATACAGGGTAAGTTCACAACTTTAAAATCAAAATTGGATTTTGAGGCATCTTTCTCAAATGGATAAGCGTTATGTGAGAGGAGCCTTAGAAGGTGATTTTGATGAGAACTTTAGCTCAAATTTTGGGGTTATGACAAGGAAAATCTTAAGAAATTTTTGAAATGTGGTCTTTGGGGAACAGGTATTTTCCCCCAAAATAGGGGGGGTCTTTGGGTGATAGCGAAGCCTAAAATTTTTCAGTTTTAAGTGATAACCGAAATTTGGAATAAATGAAGGGTTTTGGGTGATTGGTGTGCTGAAAATATGGTTTCTTGGCAAATGCAAGAGTAAAAAAAGTGCTGCACTGTGTTTGGGGGTGTGCGTAACATATGTGTGCATTCATATATTTTCAGAGTTCTAGGACAGTCCATCATCCAAAACCATCATGGAATATCAAAGCATAATATGACTATTTAACCTGATAATTTAAAATACTCTTCAAAAGAGTATTTTAACCCAATTGCATATGAACTGTTAACCATACTGACAAAAAATTCCCCTTTTTGTTAAATCACATCTACCTAATACTTAAAGAACAGACCAGGATGCGTTCACTAATAATAAGAAATGGTTAAAGTAATAACCACTTTAATAATTATTAATTAACAAGTGGACAAATGTATATCACCAATTATTTCTATTGGCACAGAATGTTTACAGTCAATTTCTAATGAACCCAAAGATTATACCCCTATTACTCGAGGATCCACCACAAAATTAAAAAATATATTAGAGAAAAAAATTATTTCTTCTATGAAATTTTAGTTTAATGAGGGGGGGGTCATTTAAAATGTCAATTAAGCAAATGAAAAACACCTTTGACCCATGGAACAGTTTTTTTCAATAAGAAAAAAGGGGGGAAGCACTTTTCAAAAAACAGAAAGTTGACTCTTAGAAAATGGAAAAAGTTGTGTCTCTAACCATCACACATGACAGAAGTCTTAAAACAGCCAACATGGTTCCTGAATTTGGACAACTTATACAAAAGAAAATAAACACATACTAGGTGGTTGACTGCAACCCAAAAACATGATTCATTAACGAATGACTAAACCGAGTACAAACACGTTCCAGTCAGGTTTTGTATCCACAATTCATGACAATATTAAATATTAATCATTATTGCCTAGAAACCAACATTGCCGCAAATTGACCTGTACCAATAGAGAACCATTTGGCGTTTGTCTTTCATATTCTAATGAGTGTCGGTCACACGACCTGTAACATCTGTTAATTCGACATCATTATAAATTTTATGCACATTAAATGGTCGGAGCAATACTGTGTATGTGACAGGATGGGTTTTCCTTCTGCTGGGTGCTAAGTTTGAGATATGACTCATAAATTTATGACCTTCTTTCACACCCACTTCGAACTCTGAAGATGATTTTTTTTGGGGTGTGGAAAAGAATTTGTGTCGTTTGTTCACCACAACTTTCTCCTAATGTCAGAAGAAAAGAGAAAAAGGAGAGGAAAAAAAAAAAATAAACTCCATTTTATTCCCTTTGTGAAACCGTGATCTAACCCAGGCTATTGGTGTGGTGTTTTGTAAAAGTCGAACTAGATTTTCTCATACCAAACTCCCTTTATGAAAACTTGATTTTGGTATATTGGCTTAGCTATGGATCTCCTCTATCCAGTGATATAAAAATAAGTACCAACATTCCAGCACTTGCTCTACTGGTGTCATTAATTTACGGCACCCTTGAAAATTGGGTAAAATCAGTTTTGTGTATAGAAGTAGGCAAATTGAATTTGGCTAAAAATCACACAAACAGGTCCTGTTGAGATTTGAATCATTTTAATTTGCATGATTATTGAGCAAATTAAAGGTCCATGGTCGATCGCTAATAACCTTGTCCCCAGGGGACCCCATATTTTACCCAGGAAGTCGTAAAAAAATGTGGTTCAGAAGAAAGCTACTATTTTCAGGTTACCTGTGAATTCGTAGCACTTAAAAGGATGTTTGGTTTTTTTTGGATGTATATTGAGCAAAAATATGCCCATTTTGCCGGTCAAAACCAATATTAAGTTTACACAGGATATGGGATTACAAATTCACATTTTAACTCTATTTCAAAACGAGTTGGAAAGATCGGCAAGACACTTACAAATGGGGGTTTTTGAGGTGAAGGTGTTCTATCAAGATGAATTATATACTTAAAACGGGTAATCCATTTGAAAAATGATAAAATCTCAACATGACCTGCTTCCATTTTTGTTCTACCTGTTCTGACAATAGCTAAAAGTGAACTGAAGAAGAAAAAAAGGGGGGGGGGGGGGAAATAAAGGATTCCATCTATGAACAAATGCTGAGCTAAGGCCTAAAAAAAAAATTGTTTGATTGGCCGTAACCCACCGACCTATTTTTCCTGCCGACCCTAAATATTTTATTTTTTTCACCATGTTTTACTGATATATGGTCCTGAAAACGCTGAATTGCAAAAACAGGAAATGTTAAGACGTCATACTTCGGCCATCTAAAGGAGTGCAGGACATTCAAAATGACAAATAAACAGATGTGTTAAAGAAAAAGTGAAGAGTTGTGCAGTCTGGTTTTTGATGTGTGTCATAGATGGTGTGTGCGGTATGTGAACATAAAAAACTCCAAAAAAAAGGCACAAGAAATATAAAAAACAAGAAGAAGAACTTATCCTCCTCCCCCACTATTTCTCTCCTATTTATTGCCCCCCTTAAGCTACCCTATTTTTTTTCTATGTTAGCAATCAAACAATTTTCTTTTTAGGCCTTACATAGAATTTTTGTTTAGTATGTGTAAAATGAGCCGTTTCTTAAGACAGCAAGGTTTTTATGTTAATGCGTGAGTTGGGCTGTCTCTAATGATAGAAGTGCATATACTATTTGGATTTTGCACTTTCTTGCCATTAAAGTGCCAAATGATGGTGGATGGGCTGACTCTAATGGAATAGAAAGTACAATACTGTGATGCACTTTTGGAATAAAAGTGCAAATTAAGAGATAGGATGTTCCTAATGGAATAGAAGTGCCAAATACTATGATTTGCATTTTATTTCCAGAACTGCAAATTAGGGTGATGGGATGTTTCTCTGCACTAATAGGCTCATATTATTTAGCTTTGGGAGGTTATATTTTTTTAAAAGTCCCCACCAAAGGAAAAAACCACAAGATTTGAAAATTCCCCATAGGGCATAAAATTTCTGAATCTCTCACACCCACACACGCGCATGCAACATGCACACACACACACACACACACACACACACACACACACCACAACACCACACTCACAATTTCAAGAAAAATTCACTACTGGTTTTTATACCACTAGAGTGACAAATCACAACAATCTATTTGAAACTAGACAAATTGACGATTTCAAAAATAAGGAGTAGTTACACAAGTCCTAATTGGCATATATTATTTGCTATGAATCTAACCCACCCAGACCACTGGTACGAAGAGAAACAGACGGTTTCTTACATATAGTTGACTAATAAATAATGTACAGTGATGATATGGTTTGTAATTATAATGACCTTAAACAGTTAGTGATATACATAAGTACATAATGCCTACCTAAGTCCTCTCTATTCAAGGGGGGAGACTTAAATCACAGAACTGCATATTATGATCAGGGTTATCACGACTGAATGTACAAACAAGGATTCTGCCTGACACAGGCTTAAACATTACATTTCATACATTCATATAAGCAGCATTGTAGCACCTTTTCAGATTAGAAAAAGCAAATCGTCTTAAAGGATACTTCAGAATCATGTAAACTTCCTCATGATCACTTTGAAATTTAGGTATTAGAGGGACAGGAGGACGATTTTGTGAGATAAGATTTCTCCTCAATTTACATTGATCTGTGGTAGCACACCAACGAGAACTATTGTTAAAGAGTTTTATGGCGACAATTTACAAGTCACAAAGAAAACTTAAACCAACTATGTTTTGAACTGGCCTTGCTGTCGTAATCATCACCACTGAAAAGCATGGTTGATTTTTTTGTGCATGACAGAAAAACTCTAATGATCATCTGAATGATCTTATTACATAACGACCGCAGATTCGGCCTTATTCACTTCCGGTTGTAATCTAATGACATTGGTGAGCTTTCAAAATATGCAAAAATCCTGGGTTTTGAAACAAAAAAGGATGGTGTTTTTTTTCTGGAATGTTTTTTTTTTTTTTAAGATTTTTTAGTTTTTTAAACCTTTTTTGTTATTATCAGAATTTCAGAAAATCTCCTGGAAGACTAAGGAGTGCAGTACTCAAAACCCTCAGTTTGTGCCTCTTCCAGTACTTTAGACCCCCTGTTCAAGACTTACTTCAATAATTTTAAGCCCTATGTAAAAACTCCCCAAATTTAGCTGTTTTCAGCTGCTACATCTGCTAATGGACCCCAAAATTTAAGTTTTTCAAGACTCTATACAATTGTAAAAAATTCAGTGACAAAGACCCAACTTTTGCCAAAAACTTCAGTCTCAAGCCCTCTACAAAACCGAAGTGGTGCCTTCCCAGGATCGAAAAAGGCTG
The DNA here is from genome assembly GCA_023653785.1 of Ophioderma brevispina. Taxonomy (NCBI): domain Eukaryota; kingdom Metazoa; phylum Echinodermata; class Ophiuroidea; order Amphilepidida; family Ophiodermatidae; genus Ophioderma; species Ophioderma brevispina. Next base: position 4,865 of record JAMKCH010013513.1, on the reverse strand, counting down.
AGGACTTAACATACTTGCCAGCTTGCCCTCCCCTCTACAACATAGAATTCTGCAAAATTTAACAAAATTGGGCATGAGCTGCCAGTATGCGCAAAAGCCTTAACAATTTGGGATATTCAAATGAACTTAACATTAGTGCATTGGTAAGGTGCTTAAACAGGTGTGATTAATTCCAATCAGCCCATGGCATTTCTCTTAACCTTTTCAGCTTCTTAATTTGACTTAGTTAACGTGCTAATGCTGACTGAAGCATTTTATGTGCCCAAATGCCAATGTGGTCAAGAGTTGTTATTTTGGAGGGGCAGATAAACGTATTTAAACCACTGCAAATAAAAAAGCGTTGTATGCTAAAATTACTCTATTAAGTGATGCAGCGTGTGTACAGAAAGGAAGTAACTTAATTGGCCGCATTGACTACTCAGTTATTGAATCCTTACGTGTTAAGATTTCACAGCACATAAAAAGCTATAATTTGCTTGCTCAAATTCTAAAAATTAGGGAAAACTGTCTCAAAATAAGCTGCACTAGACAGAGAATGATGTAAGTAACCACCCAAGTGACCTTAAACGCCGCATACATAATCCAACTAATGCCAATTGTTTCAATACATAAGATACCAAAAAATAGCAAACGGGATACATCCTCTGCACTAAAAGTACAGCAACTTCACACCAAAAAACCATGTTCCACCTGCACAACAAACGACCCCAAGTGACCTATGACCTTTGACACTCAAACATCTGTATCCCCACTAAGCCCCTTTGTTCAATACATAAGAATACCAAGTATGAATCTGTCATCCGCACCAAACGCAGGACAACATTTTAAGCAAAAGTGTATATGCATATGACTGCAAGGGACCCCTAAATGAATTTGTCCTAATATCTGTACCCACATAAAGACCCTTATTTCAATGAAACAAATATACAAAGTATGAACCGTTCGTCCACAGCAGTACAAAATTTAACCAGAAGTGTATGCCAATGTTTGTCGCACACAACACCACACACGCCGCATGCACGAACAAAACAAATCATACCGCAAATGTGGTCATAAGTCCTTGGAACAAAGCTTGTTGATATGGCAGCTATGCAAGGGAGGCGATATAGGCTTGTTTTGATGAACGTGCACGCAATTGTAATCAATAACTTTCTTTCCCCCGCCCTGTCCTTGTTGAAAAATATGGAGCGAGGATCGCCCAAGTGTGTCCGTGCTCATGCAACAATGAAATGATGGGGCGGGAACCAAAATTCTGCACCAAAGTGTTTTTTGACAAGGAATTTTTAACAAGATTGTAGGTCATAGGTATCACTTCAATTAAATCAGATGACCTAAAATTACAACAAAAAGCAGAAAACACAAAATTAAAAATATGTTACAAGTAATACAATTTGGCTGCAAAGCAAGATGCATGAGATCATGATGTCTTGCACTTGTATGTCATTGCTGCTAAATAGGAATTCAAAATCTTGGTTATTTGGACGGGAAATCAAAAATTTAACTTACCGTATGTTGTTCCTAATAGACGCCCCGGGGGTCGGGTGCATTTTCAAAAGAGGGGGCGTATTACAGTCAAAAATGGAAAGTCAAAAAAATCATATACACAGTTTATAAAAAGATTAATGGGGGTCCAGAGTCGTTATACAATGAATCAATGAACGGCATTTGTACTTTGTAGAAAGGAACTGTGCAAAACAGCGATTATGATACGGATTACGACAGTCCCGGCCATTAAATCATGGGATGTAGGTAAGCTTAACTTATTTTCTTGAATTGTTTTTATCCAAAAAATTCATAAAGGGGGCGTTTATTAGAGCAGGGGCGTGTATTAGGAACAACTACGGTATTAGAAAAAACTTGGAATTTCTACATTCATTTCAAATATATCCAATACATATAATTTCAGGCTATTTCCTGTAGACCTCACAAGATAATTAACAAAATTAAGCTTTATTTGGAGAATTAATTCCCTTTAGAAAAAGACTTGATTTGATTGAACACCTCTTCTACACAACTTCCACAAATGCTCTAAAAAATGCATTTAATTCAAAATGAAAATGCAATCACACCAAAAAAAACATACGGGGACTGCACAAATGGGATGGAATAAAGGCTAAATCAGTGGAGTCTGAAAAAAAAATAGTGCCCAAAACTGAAAATTGAGCACGGAGGCAGGGAACTGAAAGAGGATGAGCAAAATAGACACACCAAAGGTTTAAATTTCCCCTATTTTTGTACTTGATTGTTTGCAGCAGGGCAAGTCGTAATATGCAAATTTGCAGACGTTTTTGTTCACAGGGAAACAGACAATCATCAAAAAAATATAAGTTCTAAAACTGCCTGGAGATTAATCGTTTCAAGGTTTTGAAATAGGAAAATATCACAATGCCTTGTTTATAGCATATATCCTACTTGATAATTGTTGTAACACATGTTACTTTGTTGGTGATTGTTTCAATGTTGAAATGAAAGACAAAAAGAAGAAGAACCTCACAAACAACATAAATAAAGATTTGATTTTAAGAGACCTGAGGATATTTGAGGACAATTGTAATTACTATTCATTGATTAACGGTGCTTTGGCCAAAAAGGCAATCACTGGCAGAAATCCATTCATTACATAAACTTAATAAAGTGGGGGTCTCCCGCAAGAACGAGAAAATATATTGAGGCATATACAAGCACATACCTTAATCAATCAAATCCCAAATAAAAAGCAGAGAAGTTTAATATTCTGTACTTTAAATATCGGAAGCTGCTTCTGTATTTTGGTTGCAGAAATTTTATTTGCAATTTCACAAGGAATATGATGTCACTGCTACCATTCACTAGGGCAATGACTCACAATACTTAATGATTGAGTAGAGTGCGGACTAGAGATGAATGGAAATCACTGAACCAGTTCAATTGACCAAAGATATATAATTTCCTGATCAAGCTTTATTTGTTGTGGAAATGTGAAAATTACTAGCATCAAACAGATTGGCCCAGCCAGGTTAGTTAAATTCTTAATGGAGATGTCCGGTTTTGGTTGAAAAATCTACACTTTAATAATTTTTAGGAATGTGGATATGATTGCTTGCACATGTCTCAATATAACTTTTTGTGGGACCCCACTTTAAAGGGCCTTCCCCCAGACCATTCAGTACTAACAATAACCCCACACTCAAATATAAGCACTTTTTAACTGTATAACCCACCAACACCTATTTATTCTTTATTAATCATAAAGAAAAAACCCATCAAATGCAGGAAAATCATAACCTTGGTATAGTTGGAGTACATTTTACCACACATGTCATCTCAGCATCAGCCTATCTGAAATAAGCATCAATGTGTGCAGCCACAATTACAGGCCAGCACTGCTTCATCACGGCAGTGACTAGTACCATAGGATGATTTGAAGCAATCCCAGCATGCATTGCATCTGTATCTAATATCGCACCAATGTGTGCAAGCCCCCACAATTACATCCTGTAACTGCTTTCAATCACTCTCAATGCTATTACCACAGGATGAGTTGGAACAATCCCACATTGCATTGCAATCTGAGTCTTTTTTGTACGCGAATGCAAACCTATTTCTAATGTACAAACTATCCACATAAACATGCACTTGCACCATGTTACACATAACAGTGATCATCAACACAGCCGAGAAACTCTTTATATATCCAATCAAGAAACTTGACTTCAGATGTAGGAAAACCCAGAGGACCTTGCAAAATCTGTGGAAATTAGAGTATGGAATTGATAAACAAAATTCACATAAAGCCGCTGATAAAATGAGCCCCTAAAGGGGAATCGAACAACCCAGAAATCTTAATGGTTGAAAGGCGGGGAAGAGATCTGTGCCACCCATGCCAGTTGACAAGTACAAAGAACAAAAGAAAAAATTAAGTCTTGCATCTTGAATGAAAATTAACATTACATGAACGTCACAAAGGGCCACATTGGTAAGTTAATTTCCAAATGCAGTGCATTTATAGAAAATTGTTAGTAAAGAAGCCAGACTGTACCCATCTCCTGGCTAATCATTAAACTTGAACACTTTTTGGAAACAATACAAAGAAATACCAGCCTGAAATGTAACTTCCTTCCTCCAATCCATTAAGAGACACTGGCACATTTAAAAAAAAAAAAATAGTGCGCCCTCATGAGATTTTTCAAAATCGATATTTTTGCATGGTTGATAAAAGCTTGTAAATATACAACAAACGCCCTCATCCGTAAATGATTAAGAGACCAAATCAGCTTCCTATTGGGTAACCATAACGATTTTTATATAAAATAATTTAACTCGCCGGCGACGTTAACTTTCAGACTACGAAGAGAAAAAATGTTTTTACACAATTAAAACACGCACTCCTATGTCATGCTTCTCACCTAATGCACACTGTTTTGACTGGGTCTATAACCTGTGGTGGTTTAATATCAGTTAGGTTACATCAAAAATATTCATGTAATAACACATTTGTTGATTAAAGTTAATGGAAACTTAAAGTTGGCCTACAAATTACCTGAAGGAGCTTTATCTTCATAGCAATGTCCCATCTGTTTGGGGTATGTTATGTATAGTGTAAATATCTCTCTGTTTCTTCAATGGCCTAGACTATTATTTGTAAGCAAATTGAAAAATTTCATATTTTGTGAACATTTGCCAGTGCCCGCCCGCTTTAAAGCTAAGCTCTCCTCTTCTTCGCCCTACCACTAATCTACCGTGTGGCTGATTGGCTCAAATATCCTGTTGTGACCAATCACAGGTAGCACTCATTGGGTAACATATGCTATCAAGTAAGAAGTTTTGGGGGTTCACATCAGTTTGTGTGAATTCAAGCAGTTGTTAGGGTGCAATAGCTGCCTTTG
>JAMKCH010013512.1:0-26138 GCA_023653785.1 Ophioderma brevispina | reverse complement strand
AGCCGGATTCAAAGATGGTGGAAAAAATTCAAATCAGCCATGGCGTTAATTATCATTTTATAAGCATTTTGGTGGCACTTAAATCGAACTGGAGTAACCTTTTTTAAAATTGAATTTCAGTAATGTACTTACGTTCTTAAATTTTATGGAAAGTCTTTTGGGAAAGTGGTTTCCATTTTTGTGCGAATCACAAAAACTGGTTTTTGGACTGCCATTTTGAATCAGTACAACCAATTTTCATTTTTTCCCCTGTTATGTAGTCGTGTTGATGTACCCCATCAATGGCCACAGTTTTAGTAAAAAATTCCAATGGCAAAGTTTTTTTTTGGGGGGTCCACAAGACTCCACATGTGCCCTTCTATACACCAACAGGAGTGCGCAAGACCTAAATACACTAAGTGTCAAAGCTTCCAAACACTTCCTCTGCCTATCCAAAATGGACACCTATAGTGGTACAAAATTCTACACACTTTATAAATGAGGAATTTGAATTACAAATATTTTTATACACAGTAGCACATTCTGAAACCACTGTTCTTTTGAATGCTAATTCAATGCTCCCACTTCATCAAGCAGCCCATCAGAGCTATTGAAGATGTTAGATTTGATTCTATGGCCTTATAGGCCTTCTGTTCAGTGGCCCTGTTAATATCTGATAGGCCATTATTGTTCACATTTGCTATTTAATATTGTTTTTAATTGGTTTTAAAATCTACTTTTGTATTCTGGGTGCATTTAGAAAAAAACCCAAATATTTCCTCTTTCAATAAATCCTAGATATGATACGTGGCAAATTTTATGAAACTGTATTCTCTTTATCAAAGACTATATTAATTTTTGATAACATGACAGAACCCAATATTGCTATATGCATTAAATTCAACAGCAGGAGGAAACCAAAGTGTTCGGAGAAAACCTGCGAGGACGAGTATCGAGCGGGCAACCAAATTCACATACGACACTGGCGTGAACGGAGGAAATGAACCCGGGCCGCATGGTGAGTGGATGAAAGGTGAGCGACTCGATTCGATACAATACTCGCCCTCCTTAAACCAACTCAATCTCGATTACGTGTTGTAGGTAAGTGTCCGTAAGGACCAGCAGAGTTTTAGTTAGGTTAAACTAAAGTTTTAATCTGGTTTTGGTTCCCCGCTCAACGGGGGTGGCCGGATACACCTCACACTCAGCAATACTAATGAGTGAGGATTTATTGGAGCAAAAGATAATTGACCGGATGCCCTTTCTAACAAAAATCCAGTTTTTGGCAGTGGGCCTAGCCTTTGGGCAACCACACCCACCATGCAAGGCAGCATGTGCTGGATGGCCGCCATGGAGAGCTAACACCCTTGTAGGTGGATCTTCTTTTTTATTCTACCAGGGTAACTAACTACCCTCCTCATCAGCTCTCCTTAGAAAGCCGATGGAGGCGACGGTTTAGCCGTCGTCAACTCGGCCCTGGGACAGGTAGTATTAGTTACCAGGATTCCAGTAGCAGACCCTCATAGGAAACCTGATGTGACAGTAATGACTAAAATATCCGATTCTGTCCTTATATTAGGTTGCTTTTGGTCTTATCATTTGATGGATAGGTTACATTACCTGTATTTGTTAAACACATACAAAATCTTATTTTTCATGATTTGTTAAATTTTCCTGATTTAGCAAGTCATTGAAATTGCCTTTAACTTTATAAAATTTTGCGAATGTTACTATTTGATGGACAAATTTTATGTTTGTGTTAATCAAATGTTTCTAACATTCACTATCAACTCTTAGTGTAAAAATCAAAACCTGAAGTGATTGGCCCTGAGAGTGCAATTCATCATTCTTAACTGGGATTAAATTCCAGCAAAAATGCCAACATTCTTATTATTAAAAGTTGTATTTGAAAGAACCATGACTTGACAGCCATTATAATGTGTTTTTCATAAAATCATTAAAAAATGACTTAAAATTAAAAAAAAAATTCTACCAATTCAGACGCCTCTCTTGTGAAACATTCTGTATCACTTTTAAGAAAATTCCCAAATGCAACTTGGGGATTGTGGCTCTTCCAACTTACAAAATATGGTCAAATATACATTCATGATTGAAAACCATGGCTGGGTGTGGCCACATCCTGGCTTGAGCTGCACCAACATTTTTTTAAAAGACGTGTACAGTATTGGTGGCATTCATAATATTGAGTCCAGACTTCAAAAAAAATCCCAAACACTTATGCAACATAACATAACGTATCGCTTTCATAATAAACGACGCTTTTCCGCTTTCTATCAATTTAGCGCTCGAATGAATCCAAATTGCCCACATAGACCTATTTTTTCCATTTCCATGCCCATTTATTTCATAACAAGATTTTAGCTCAGAGAGAGCGAGACAGAGACAGGGTTACATTGTATACATGTAGTATGGCATCCAAAGAATTACCGAATCATGTCATGATCGCCCACCAATGGAGCGGACTACTCAGACACTATTAGTGTAGTAAAACTTCCATTTTTTGTGCTTGCACAATTTTCACAGTTTTACACAATGTAATCCCAATGCTTAAAGCAATAACAGCACATTTTTTGAAGAGCACCCCCAATTTTCAAAATTTGATATTTTTGCCTAGTTGTGTTGGTAATTGTCTAGTAAACTATACCTGTGAATGGTAATGCTCAAAAGTGCATATTTTTCATAAAAGAAGCGATTTTGTAATTAGAATCGGGATCCCTATTGTAATTTAACGGCGGAACTGGAACTTGGCGGAACTGGAACTTGACCTTCCTGAACCAACAGAACAACTAATGGATGAGCACAGACACATACATGGTGCTATTTCCCGGCTATTTCATATTGAAATGCTGTTTCCAGCAACCGCTGAATTAATATTGGGATCTCTGATATTAATTATCTTTATTACAAAATTCCTTCTTTTGGGATACATAGACATGTTCGAGCTTTACCATTCACAGGTAAAAAAAGGTAAAGGTAAAGGGGACGGACCTGTGTACACAGGAACGGAGTGCCCATTTCTCTTTCGAAGCGATTGGGCCAGACTCCACCATATAATGTTGCTGTAGTGGGATCGCCACACCTCATCTACAGCGAGTCTGTTACCTTCCCAGCATTGAATAATGCCGGTACCCATTTATACACCTGGGTAGAGAGGAGTAATTGAGGTAAAGCGCCTTACTCAAGGACGAAACACATTGACCCCAGCGGGGCTCGAACCCACAAACTTTGGCGTGCAGGCCGAACGCTGATCCACTGGACCACATGTGCCCTCGCAGGTATTCACAGGTATAGTTTACTAGCCATCAGTTATAATTACCAAAGCAACTGTGCAAAATCTCAAAATTTTAAAGCTTAAATGTTATTGCTTTAATAGTGAAAATTTAAATAGGCAAAAAAAGTTGACTCAAGGAGAGAAAAAAATGAAATACAATCATTTACACATTCAATAATCAGCCCACTTGGGTTTCCAGTTGCAGCATCGAATTCTTGGCACGTGACACGTTTGAACTCTCATGTGATGAGAATTTTATCTATTTGAATTGTCTGCTATGTCTATAGCAATGTTTGTAAGTTTAGTGCATTTCACTCAGTAGTACTAGTTATGTACTTTTGAAAGTTCCTTTTTAAAAGAAAAATTCTGTACAGAACATATAAGTGAGAAAAAGACTAAAAGGGCATATATTGTACACGCTACTAGAGAAGCTAGAGAAAAAATCTAGAATGCAAAGAAAAATCAAAGTTCTTTAAACAATGATAGCTGATTTTGTGAGATAGAAAACAGAGCATATTTTTTCTTCTTGTAGGGCCTATACATGTCTAAATCATGAATTCAAATACACAGTAGAATATATCCAAATATATGTGATGCAGGCAGTGGACGCGGTTTGAGAACAATACCATCCACATGGTAGGCCTATGTAAGCATAGATAAGTGAATGTATGTTTCTGTGTGCATGTTTGTGTGCGCATGTTTGTGTGCGCATGTACGTGTATGCGTATATGTATGTGTGTGCATGCACACAAGCATGTGCGTGTACATGTGTGTATGGAGTACTATAACGCATACCTTGCAGGGCCTTTTTTTTTTTTGGAGACCAAACAAAAATTAAGGTATCCTGAAGGTAAAAATTTATATAGCTCATGAGTGAAAGAATTAAATTTTTTGACTTCCCACTCTTCAAGGTCCATGGTCCAATCGCTAATAGCCTCGTCCCCAGGGACCCCAGATTTTACCGGAAGTGTTCAACATTTTGGTATCAGAGGCAAGCTACTATTTTTCCATTTACCCTGTCAAATCTTAGCTAGGGCTAAAGGATGTTTGGTTTGGATGTTGTGAGCAAAAATATGCCACATTTTGGTCGACCAATAAACAAAACCACATTTTTAGCTCTCAATTAAAAACAAGTTGAAATATTGGTGCTTTTAGGGTAAAGGCCATTTCATCATGAAAAATTTATAGACTTAAAGGTGCAACGAGAGATTTTTGAGGCATCCAATAATTGTTTCCTAATAGTAATTTCTTATAGATTGGACACTCAATAGATTTCTTACCTTGTATTTGGCTGCAGAAATGCCTTAAAAGAGAGAAAAAAGATGATTCTGATTTGCTTATATTTCAATATAAAACATAGGCTGAATTTCGTATTTGCTCCTATACAAAATTAGTAATTTCGATTTTTTTGTACCAAAGAAACATTTCTCGGCTTAATGCTTTCAGATGGGGTTATTTTTGATGGAAAGCTTTACATCAGGGCAAAAATGAGTACTTTCGATTTTTAGGGACACCTGGTATTTGAAATCTCTCGTTGCACCTTTAAATTGGGTAATTCCCCTTTAATTGATTATTTTAAAAAAGCACCAACTTCCTAGAGCATCCAAAATTACTGTCTTAACAAGAGGATCTATATTACAAATAATTTGTATTTACATTCCTACTTAAAGCACAACTTAAACGTCCTGTCTTGCCTTATGTATGAATGTATTTTTAAATAGTGCTCTTAGCTTTCCTAAAATAGATAATCATAAGTGCTCTCAAAATCAACCCAACAAAAAAGCTTTTTGTGCATTCAATTTATCCAACTTATATTCTGCTATATTTATGCACTGTACTAAAACGGATACATTTCAGTGTAATTTTGCCATTTGGCGAAATGGGAATGATCAATTTCCCACCGGTGTTATTTATTCAACACACAGGTTGAACTATCAGACCTGAATTGGAAATGTCATGGCAACACAAAATGTGTTTCAAGTCAAAATAATATGAGTACAAAAATGCAACACAATCCAAGAGAAAAGAGAGCAACTTGCCAACAATATTCAATTTTGACTTTTTCACCTCGGCCATTAACCCTTTCAAAAGGCTATCTGGATTCACACCTCAAACATACGGTTGTTACCGAGTTGTGAGTACCCTGGTTCTTGCTACAATGGCATTAACACTTAACTGCATAAGGGGGGGGGGTTTCCGAGGGACCCATATTTATCCAAACTAATTATTATTTCCTTTCTTGACCAATGCCCCCCCTACACCAACGTTCACCATAGGGCTAGTGGCATTATTCTAGTTGCAAATTCGTAGTTCAATAAGTATGTTCTCAATAGCTTTTATTCCCATCTCTTTAAGATAATCATTTTTGAGAAATACTTACGACGGATGATCTCTCGTTAAAATTCCACATTTAAAGATATCGGCAATTTAGTCTAGTAACACTGTTTTTCAAGTTTTTCGTAATATTTTTAGAAATGCTATTTATGTCTTTATTGGTTTAGAAAATAAGTGCTCAATTTTCACAAATAATTGTGAGACTAGAGATCAAAAGCTTATTTATTTTTGAGATATGATTTTTTAACTTGAAAAAAATTTTTTATTCTATTTATATAAAAAAACAATACATACATAAGAAATGTCGATTAGAGATTTCAGTTTGCGAAGTTCAACTTTTCGATCATAACTTTTGAACGAAGCCTCCGATTGCTGCCGTCAAACAAAAAGCAATAGGAAAGTATTTGCTCTCCCTCAGTTTCAATCAATTTGTAGATATTTTATTCTTAGCCCTCTGAGGGGTAATTCCACCTTAATATGTTAATATAGTTCATCCTTTCAATTAAAGCAACTCACAAAAGTCTAGGGCAACATCAGTGCCGTAGAAAATAGAAAAATGCAAAAAAAAAACGAAATTAGGGTCTTTTTCGCAACATTTTGGCCCCGCAAAGAAATCAATGTGTTGGCCACTAATTCTTATGTTGATTGTATTTTGAAGCCTTGTAAACATGTGGTGGATTCATCTAAAAATACTTAAGGAAAGTGGTTATATTAGGGGGGTCCCTAGGAACCCCCCCCCCCCACCAGTGAGATGATGGGGGTGGGGAAGGGAAAGGTAGGTCGAATGGAAGATTCAGGCTTGCAATTGAACTTGACTTTGGGTTAGGGACCCCCTCTAAGAAGTGATCAAGGCAAGCATTTAATACAATCGTGTTAAGAGGTTCTTTCCAACTAATTTTTTTCCAAGATTGTTGGGACTCGCCACATTTTTAAAGTTTATCTGATTGGCTCATACATGATGTATCATGATATAACTTCTTCAAACCAGTAAGGCTGTTACTTAAACATTCAAATTTTAAATCCGGTTTTGCCCTGGGAAACGGAAGGTGGCCCGAGTTCACCTCACACTCGCAGCAACCGACCTTACTCCTTCCTGCCACCTTCGACCCTCAACATCACCACCTTCCTCCCCCATTTTAAAAGTAATTTGCCTTCGCAAATAGATTTTTAAAAATGCATTATTATTATTTTTTAATCAAATTAATTAGTATTGATTTATTTTGTGCTTGTCTTCCATCCTTCCTAATTTTCCTCTCCTCCAAAGGACCCAATTGGGAAAAGAAGTGGGAATGCTGACTTAATGGGTTACCCGGTATTCAAAGTCAACATGTGCTCAGGTATTTCATGTTAAAGATGAGTGATACCGATAGTCTTTGGGACCCAGATTACCCGGAAGTATACAATTTTGATATCAGAATATAATTTTTTTTATTTTTTTTATCATTGTCGTCCTGAATTTTCAGCTTCCAATCCATTTCTTTCCTCACGATATAGATAAAAAACTACCGTTTAATGGTTTTAAACATCAATTTAGCACAGTAGTGAATAGGGCCTGTTGCACTAGCATTATCACGTCTAGCATAAAAACTGCAAGTTTGTTTCCACACGGTACTTGATGGGGAGTGTGCACAAGTGTCAGGCTCTCATATCAAGTAGAGAACACGCTAGACCAAAAAAATCGGAAAAGCGCCTTTAATGGGTTACCCTGGTATTCAAGGTCAAACATGGGCTCAGGTATTTTGATTAATTTTTCCATATGTGTAATCTTTATACGTTGTTCTTATTTTTTATTTTGTATAATTATCTAGTTTTATAACAAGTACATGTTCTATGTAAATATCTGTATTTTGAATGTCTGCAGAATACTAAATAAAACCTTCAAATCAAATGCTTACATGAAGGTTACACGAAAAAAAAATTTTTTCCTTACAAATTAGATAGTCACTAGCCACAGGCATAATATGTGAACTTGAATTACCGTTTTTTTTTGTATGAATGCAGTGTCATCTTTTTGGTCTTCTATTAGTGATACCAAAGAGGAGGAAGCAGATGTCATAAGGCTAGCAAGTTATTTGAATGGGCCCTCCTGTTAAACAAAGCAGCAAACAACAAAACATGACTGTTGTGTTAGAAATGAGGAAAAGAGAGAAACTATAGTGCCCGTCACAATTCCTTTTTCGGAAATAGGAGTCTACTACGCGCACAAAGTTGCTGCGTGTAACGCGCAGATTATGTATTTACTGTACACGTTGTCATGGTTCTGTTTGTCGGGAACGCTGGCGTAGTCTTGGGCAGAGGAGCAAAGGAAAAGGAATTATGACATTACGTTTAGACTCTACTTGGGTTATCAGAGCACAAACCTAGTTGTGCGTATGGCATCGAGTCCAGTGGTGTCTTATGATCAAGTTTGGTGATCAACAGCAAAGCAAGCAAAGTGTTGTCTGCCGTTGACAGTTGTGAATGGGGCCAAAGGGTCACATGAGGTCACCAGGTAACTTGAGGTCACTAACATGTCAACCCACCCCCCCACTCCTTTCCACCAGTTACATCATCTAGCCCTTACGGACTCATACGCATACAATATCCAAGGTCACATGAGGTCACCAAAATGTCACCCCATCCCGCCCCCTACCTCCCACCAAGTTACATCACCGTGAACCATTACGGAACTCATAAGGCATGCAATATGTTAAGGGTTAACATTTTGACCACAGACACACCACACACATACAGACATACGACCAGCGTAATCCCCAATTTCCTTCTCCAAGTCTTGCCGACGACACACAAAAATAACACAGTAACACAATAATGTATGTAGCCTTGTCGCATATTCCAAAATATAAAGCATCTGTTGTCTGCTAGCTAACAGAGGATAGATGGGAACAGCCAAGCATTCAATAACGGAATGCTTTGCATTCACTTCAAATTTTTTAATCAATGACCGCTGCCGCCCACTGACCACAATCTGTGTACACCCCCAGCACTGGCCAATGGCCATACTGACTACTAGATGACCACTGACAACAAAGTGTGTACCCCCATATTGAAGCATAGGGTCGTGTCATCTCACCCAGTCCTGGTCAAGATTGGCCAGAGTGTTTAGCATTTTTAAACCAAACAAGAAGTTTGTTGAAAGAAAGATCCTGGACAACAAATGGCCACATAAAAAAACCTAACCATTTGTAATGACTAAGGTATATGAAGAAACCAGTTTGATTGCTGCAAGTATCCACTAATAGTCTCAAAGAGTCAGAATCATTGACTTTTCTCAAGCAAGAGCATGACTCCAGAATGATCATCTGAATTTTTGACTTTTCACATCAGCTGTTTTGCTAAACCTTTTAAAATGCTACCATCTGCTTTAAAACCCCTTTAAACTTGCCGATTAAAGTTTGGCACCTGTTACCGATTTATAATTTTGTTGGTTGCTGATCAATAAATAATCTTTTCACTTGCTTTCCCCAAAACTCATAATCAATAGTTGCATTTTTCACTTTAATCATTCTTGACAGCACACGACACAATCCTGCTCCCTAATGCATTTTACTGTGACCTGATGTATCACATCATCACAGTGGCCATGGCAGGGGAACTTCCGCATGTGGTGCATTTTGCCCCTCTTTCCCCCTGTGAATTATTGAATTTCTGCACACGCACCTATTACGTGAAACAACAGAAGTACTTTACTACACACTAATGCTTTACGGCCCCAAAAAGAATGCCCCCCCCCCACCCCCCAAAAAGCCGGTTTACAACAACACCACTGCTCACCATCAAGTGAAATTTCACTTATTTGGAGACATGTTTTTTTTTTATTCTGGGACATTATCCAGCTATATAAGTAACAAGCTTGCTCCCAGTTCAGGAAAACAGAGAAACCTGCAACTAATTTCTTTCTGCATGCACTCAACTTGCCACTACTTCTGCACACACTAACACTTGCCGCAACATTTCTGCATCCTCAAAATATACTTCTACCACTTCTTTGGCAACTATTTGGCCCCAATAAACTACTTTTTTGCTCTATCTCTACACCCACTCCTCAACTTTTTGCAACTGATTTCTACACCCACTAAATACCCTTGCTGCAACTATTTTCTGCACACACTAACACACTTTATGCAACTATTTCTACACACCTTCTTGTAACTGCACTATATCTGCATACACTACTTACACTTAAACACACACTTCAGCATCCGTGCTGCAACTATTTCTGCTCACATGGCCACCTACACACTTTAAATTTTTTGATGATCCTTAATGATATTTCTTTGATTGGGCATTAAATTTTCTTTGATGGGCATTAAATTTTCTTTGATGGGCATTAAATTTTCTTTGATAGGTTAAAACCTAAGTTCACAAGTTTTACTATGGACGACACTAAGGGATTGAGGTAGTTAATTTCTCCTCAAAAAGTGTGAAACACTTGCCTAGGAAATTAAAATGCTAATCTGCGAAAATGTAAGGCGTGCTTCCAACATACATCTGCAGCACAAAAAATTGTTATTCTTCACTAGTGATACGTAAGATAACTCTCTCCAGTGTTATTGAAGCTTTCCTTTAATCAAAGGCAATCTAAATATAGGTGAGCCTATAAAGTGACAGGTATTTTATTAATACAAAAAAAAAGTATTTTAAAACCTGAGGTCAACACGACTGAAGAATAGACTGAATAGTCGTATTGATTGAGAGCTCGGTGTCATCCCGAGGCCAACATGACCTAAAGACATTTTGAGAACATTTCAAAATAGATTTAACTGGACCACAGAAACTTTATTCTGATGGTTACTTTGAATGAGCTAAAAGAGAAGAACGAATCCATTATCTCTACCGCTACCACCAGAGGGTGTTTGATTCAATCCCACATGCACCAGTTTTGGGAAATTTTCATCTCAATAGGCCATGTGATCCCATAAAAATCGCTAGTCTTACACAAAAACGCATGACTGTTCCGCTCATTTTATCCCACACGCATTAGTACTTGGGAATTTTTTGCATGATTTGAAATATCTTGTGTTCTTAAACTTTGGGAACACTTTCCAAACATTTTTATCCCTAATACGACATTTGGTTGAGTACAGAATGGTTAGGAAAAAATCATTGCTATGCTCATGGGATTGATGCAAAACACCCTCTGCTACCACCTAAGATTCAAGTTGGTAAAAAGGAAATAAGCAAGCTAAAGTAAACCAAGGTTACTTCAACATACCACAAATCGGTTTTAAAGGTGCTTGGTTCCGATTTTTGCCTATCATGTTTCTCTACTTGAATATGAGACCTGACACTTATACCACACTGACCATCAAGTACCGTGGAAACAAATTGCCAGTTTTGAATGCTAGACGCGATAATGCATAGTGCAATGCCCTACACTAACTGGCTATGATGGTACCATTAAAACGGTACTTGTTTATCTTATCTTGAGAAAGAATTGTTTGAAAATACAGGCCTTTTCATCCTGAATCCCAAAATTGATACTACTATTCCGGGTAAATTCATGGGTTTCCCCCAAACAGCACGATCGGAACAAAACACCGCACGTTAAAGGGGCAATTCCATGATCCACAGGCGCATCCTAATCTCAGATACAAACAGTTTTATTATCATCTGACCCCGTTTTTTTTCGATCTACCTGAAAAAATGGATATTTTTGGTATTTGTTGGCACATGCTTGGCAGGTAGAAAACTACCTCGCTTTTGGCTTTTGCTATTACAACACAGTGGCCCTGTGCAGCATGATATGTATCTAGTGACCATAAACAGTAAAGAAAATGCTATGATCACAAAATGCACAGGTTTAAAACTTTGGAAGCTCTAGGAGTGCTGAACAAGATTTTTTGGATGTTTTTTGTGTGTTTAGTATTAAAAATAGTCAACTAGAACTAAAGATAATGCATAAACATTTTGTTAGTATAACAGTGCCATAGGATACTGTGTATAACAAAAATAGTCTGGATCGGAAGTTGTGATTCTATATGAAGGACTGGTTTGAGCTTAGCTATTTCACCAATGATTATTATATGGACAACATTATGCACATCAAAACGCAATTTGTTTTGAAAAATTGAGGGCGCCTCCTCAGGAAATCTCTGAGTCAGTCTTAATTAAACCATGAGCTTCCAGTTTATATTTTAGTTGATGGGAGATACACTAATGGATGTGTGGTTCGTACTTCACATCAACGACAATCGCAACTAGAATTTTTTACATGCTTAAAGCATGAACCCCATTTGTGTTCTATTGATCATTTTGTTTTGATTTCACTTGGAATAAACCTTGTTTAGATAGGTAGGAAGCTGAAATGTCAATAGGATCTAAGCCTTCTATGTTTTGATAAATAAACATTCCTTCCTGATGTTTGATAAAAAACGTTTGAGCA
This sequence comes from Ophioderma brevispina, assembly GCA_023653785.1. Classification (NCBI taxonomy): domain Eukaryota; kingdom Metazoa; phylum Echinodermata; class Ophiuroidea; order Amphilepidida; family Ophiodermatidae; genus Ophioderma; species Ophioderma brevispina. The sequence goes on along the minus strand of JAMKCH010013512.1, from coordinate 14,148 downwards.
ATCGAGATTACAGACAGTCACATACCAATAAAGCTTAAAACATGAAAACTTGTTTCAATAGTCCCAGCATCTAGTTTTATTGCTCATGCATGCCATGCATTCTGCCTGCACACACACTACATGCAGCCATGCTTGCACACGCACAACACACTAGCATGCATGCAGGCATGAGCTCACGTGCATGCACACACAACTCCCCCCCTCCCCATACAAACATACTTGGATTTTGCCACCAATCCTGGATGCAACAATTTTACAGAAGATTCAAAGCTAAATGTGAATTTTTGATTCACAAAACACACCATCAGAATCACTGAAATTTTGGAAATTAAAACCGTTTCTGGGGATATCTTAGCGACCCAAAAACACATGTTGTGCTAGAGCACACCTTTAATGTCAGGTCTGTGTCCGGTGTCAAGTTGAAAAATGCAAAAATTTGGCCCCTGTCTGCCAAGTTACCTAATAGAGATAAAAATGCAACACGCCCAATTTTATAATTTTACACAATAACTGTAACCAAATATTTTTTAAAAAAAATAAACTTGTTATAAAAGCACACCAGAGATTCCAGGTGTTCATGAAATCCACATTATATTTTTAAATGGTATTTGGCCTACAAAAATACCTTCAAAAATTAAAACAAAGCAAATTTAAATTGCTTATATTTCAATATAAAACATGCCGCAAAGACTAACTTACAAATTTCACATAATTTAATCTTTCAATGGGCATATATTTGAGATAAGCATAACATTAGTGTACAAATCAAGGAATTAAATTATTTACTAAAGGGCAATCTTTCAATGCCACCTTTAATCTAAAATTCTAAATCTTCTCACTGATGCAACAGAACATGTGCTGCACTACACACTAACACACATATTAGGCAGACCAGAAAAAAATTTACATCTCTTGTCTCTTGCACATCTAACATAAGTCTTTAGGCCAAGAGAGAAAAAGAAAAAGGGTTTGTCTCACATACCTGCATATGTGGGGCATGTGGGGCCACTTTTTCTACTAAAGCCCTTATGCGATGACCCCCAATTTTGGGCTTTTTTTAGTACCAGGGAAAAAACTGGGTCAAAAACATAAAAAGAATTTCTGTATATTGCTTTTGTCTAAACATAAACACTATAAAAAATTAAAAAAAAAAAACAAAAACACAACACACAAACACTACAGCCTGGCCACAGAGACGACCCTTTTTGGGGCCTTAAATGTAGTATGTGTCAGGGAAATATGTTACATTATATTAATTTTCGCACTTTTCACACACTTTTGAGCATGCTGAATTACCAAAAAATACTGTCTATGTGTTAAACTGAAAAAAAAAGGGCAAATTAAAACAAGCAAAATGCTAAAAATTGTAAGAAGCGCAAAAAATTACCAATGCAAAAATTACCACTTTCACAGTACACAACTAACTACAACAACCAACACGAAGCTGCCAGATTTGATTCCTTAAGAAAAGTTGAGAGACATATAGTTCCTGCCAAGTCCTGCTCAGAAAAAATAAACAAACTTTCTGTCCTAAGTAAACCAACCCCACATCCAAGTTAATCATTTCCATTTTAGTTACAAAGTGATTAATAGCGCAAGCATTCTCTCCATTTCTCCATTTTTCAAACTAGTACCTTACCAGTATTGCTATCCATGTAATAATCTGTGTCTGTGCAGGGCCCTAGACAACTAAACTTGTTTCCACAGTACACACACACACAACCATCACATACCTTAGGAGGCTATGTATAGCAGTACTACAAGCTGCAGAAGGCCCTAGGCCACTCACATTATTTAGAATGGCACACCACTAAAAATCGCTCCATTGAAATACAACGTAAAAATCCACATCGCGCCCGCTATTTGCACCCCGCGTGACAATCTTTTTGAATATTAGGAATTCATTCCCTAGAGATCACAACTAAAACTTTCGAATAAGTTTCCTTTTTTGATATCATTCTAGGAGAGATTTTAAGAAAAGGGCATTGAACAGCTCCACCACATTTTGAGCCTACGGTGTACGCCTCAATAGAGGAGCCGCTTTCGACCAGGGCCGGAAGTCGAGGGCCTAGTTTCTACACAAACCGAATCGAATTTCCAAATTTTGTGATAATCTCAGCGATGGTCAGCTATAATCTTTCACTTTTTAATATAATAAACACCTCACTAGGAACCCGGTCCCCAAAGGACTGCAAATATCTCAAACAGTTTTCATTTGTAAAAACCGGAACTACCTCCATTTCCCCAACGTGGATTCTTTAGTGTTGTGCGCCCTTCGAACACACTTAAAAACATTGTTTTTTTTTTGATTTTTTTTCTTGATTGTTGACAAATAATGACGGTTTAAGAAACAGTGTCATTTTGCTTCTCCACGACACATTAAAACAGGAGTTATTGGTCTCCAAGTAAATTGAAATATCTATTCTAATTCCCATTTTTTGTGCATTTTGGCGCTCTTTTACTGCGTTTTAACCAAGAAATACCTACGCTGTGAAACACGTTTTTTGTGGACTCAGTATGATTTGTGAGATTCAAGCATCTTTGAATTATCTTCAACAAATGTAAATAATACATCGAACACATCACTTAAAGTATGGATATGCTTATTTCACTGACACCACACCCACCCCCCCCCCCGCATCGGCTGTCACTATAGCGCGTGTAATACAGGATTCGTAACAACTAATAGGGGTAGGGGTGGAATAAATTTTCGCATCTTTGATGAGCTCTTTTTCTACTTCTTCACTTTCCTCTTAACATATTTCATATAAAGTCAAAGAAACCTACAATGTTGTTTCTTCTTTGACAATACCTCTAGGGATTTGGGTGGATATTAAATTACAATGTTAAACTCGACGCAGTAAACAATGCATCTCTTTTTGGTCAAAAAATGAAGGGAAACGCGGTTTTTACATCGTCGTTCTCTTGAAACCGAAACAAAGCGAATTGGACTTGATAACTAGCTATTCAATTAGCCTTTTAATTATAGTCATAAAACACACCCCACGCCATTACATTGAATTTCAATGTACTTCTTTGATTTCGCGAGCTGTCAACATCCATATCTCAATCAGGATTTGAAGACAAATTGCAGTCCCTAGCGAAACACGCATAAATCGCCCATTTCATGAGCAACCTTGTCCTTCAATCGATTTCCTTTGTTAAATCGTTAACAATTTGATTTTTCAAATGCTTTGGTCAATATAATGTCTAATTTAAAATCGTCAAAAATTAAATCAATCTGAGGTCTTTGCAGACTCGAAATCGCAAAAAATTCACACCTCCCGTATGAGGTTTAGAGGCGGCACACCACTAAATACTCGCTCCATTGAACTACACGTAAAAATGCCACATTGCGCCCGCTGATTTGCACCCCGCGTTACAATATTTTTTGAATATTATGATTCATTTCCCTATAGATTCACAACTAAAACTTTCGACTAAGTTTCATTGTTGATATCATTCTGATTGAGATGTAAGAAAAGGGCATATTAACAGCGCCACCACTATTTTGAGCCTACGTGTCGCCCTCATAGAGCCGCTTTCGACCAGGGCCGGAAGTCGCGGGCCTATAGTTTCTACACCGAATCGATTTTCCAATTTGTGATAATCTCACGATTGTCAAGCTTTACTCTTTTTTCACTTTTATTATAATTATAACAACCTCACTAGGGACCGGTCCCCAAAGGACTGGCAAAATATCTCAACATTTTTTGTCATTTTACCGGACTAACCTACCATCCCCCAAACGTGAGTGATTTAGTGTTGTGCGCCCTTATCCATCCTCGCCCTTCAGAATCGTAACACACCAGCTCACCCACATAATTTTCCCCTCGCACTCACTCGACATGAATGCACGAGTTGTTCGCAGTGCACCGGCGCACGCATGACAAGAGTCCAATAGGTTACCATGGAGACGGAAGCTCTAACACCACATTCAAAAACAAGACATCCAGGATGGAGGGATGTGTTTGACTGCTCACTCATCCTGGGCAAGTTTTGTGCATTGTTCTATTAATGTAAGTTTCTATCCGTGTGTGTCTCTATTGTGTGTTTTTGTATGGATGTCCACAATGTTATTGTTAGTTGCTAACCATAGGGTTATTTTGAACCATCCCATAATGCATTGCCTGTCCTTACCGAATAACTGTACTAAACACATGTCAGTACTACAGCAATTTACACATTGTGAGAGCACCTCTAATGTATGGATATTTTTGAGATTTGCACGTTGCTATGTAACAATACCTGTGGATGGTAAGCTCGAAACTCTCTATTGTCGCACAGAAGGTATTTTGTCATTGAATTAGAGAATAAAAGATAGGATTTTGTTTGTTTTTCCTATCTAATATCGTGTCATATTGGATGGGCCTTCCAATATTTGAGTAAGGGATTGCCGACGCAGCCGGTATCCTCTACGATACAAATATTGGCCTGCCCATCCAATAGACATGATATTATATAAGCAAAACAAACAATCCTATCTTTTATTCTCATTCTTATTAGTTTTGGTTGTTTTCCTCACCGAAATATTTTTATTCCAATATATTAGTTAAAAGGGCAACAATATTCCCCCCTGTCAAAAAAATTACCACCTGTACTCTGTGTGCATTTCGAAATAACCTCGGCCATATAAGATAGGCAACAACCCATGATATTGCGTGTTTGCTTACTAAACCCCTGCCCACTGATAAGAATAATTAATCTCGGAGATCTCAGATAATACTTCAGCGGCAGCTGGACACTTCTTTCCAATTTGAATAGCTGGGAGAATTGTGTTATGAGATTTTTTAAGGTCATCCATAGTTTGTTCCGTCAGTTCAGGGCAATTCAATTAGAGATTCATTTTTTGTGAGGTGACACTATTTTCATTCATGGACGGACCTAAATTGCTTTCCAGCCTCCGTCCATTCAATTAACAATCACAGAAATCCCGATTCTAATTAAAAATCCTTCTTTTATGCTAATACGCATTTTTGAGCATAACCACTCGCAGGTACAGTGAACAACAATTCCCATCACAACTGGGCAAAAAAAATCAAATTTGAAAATTGGGGGCGGCTCTTCAAAGTAATGTGTGTTATTGCGCAAGGATATCGTGCGGTCAAGAGTTAAAGACCACAAGAATATTATCGATCATCTAAACTCCTTATAAGTACTAACCGTTGTGGGTCTACAATTAGTGTAACATGTCAGGATTTTTTATGTGTTAAGAATAGGATTTTTGTGGGATCACTGACCCTAATGAGGTGAAATTCCCAAACTGTTGCATTGTGGGATGGATTCAATATACCCTCTGGTTACTAACCATGCACTATCAACTGTTTTTCCCATTTTGGTTTTTGTGCACCAATCTATAACTGAAATTGCTTCATCCATGGAATATTTATGTTAGGGATCTTTTGCACAGAGCTAAACACTGACTCAATTTGAATCGACCTGTCCTTATTGAGGGTCTGAAGTAATCACTGACCACCGATCATCCCAAGGACTGAGGTCACCGATTGCATATAAGAATAACAGACAACTTGTGTGTATCTGGATACATAATCAATCACACTAAACAAGGAATCTGTGGACCACTAATGCTGTCTGTATCTTGTTCCCTATTATATAATGCTTAAAATCGGTGTCACTTGATTCACCTCAGGGTCCGGCACCAACTACACTAGTGGCATCCTGTGTGGGTGTGACCTTGACCTATGTGGGACCTTGACCTATGTGTGCCTTGATCCTATGTGTGTGATCCTTTGACCTCAATTGTTCTACTCAGTCAGTGTCCCTTTTTGCCAATCTGGTGGTTATATAGGTATTTTTATTAGTTAGTAGTAGTTAGACCAAAGTTTTTAAATCCGGTTTTGGTCCCCTAAACGAGGTGGCCGATTCCCTCACACTCAGCAATATTTGCTGTGTGAGGATTTATTGAGCAAAAGATCATTGACGCGGATGCCTTCCTGCCGTCAATCCACAGTTATCGGTGGTGGCCTAGCCTTTGGGCAACTTTGCCAACTGCAAGGCAGCATGTGCTGGTTGGCCGTCATTAGCTCTCCTGAGCGGACGCCCTTGTAGGTAGATCTCTTTTCATTCTACCAGGGTAACCAGCTACCCTCCTCATCAATTCCTTACAAATCCGATGGTGGATCGGGGGGGGTGGGTGGGTGGGGGGTTTTAGCCGCCGACGACTCGGCCCTGGGACAGGTAGTACTGGTTACCAGATCCAGTAGCAGGTCTCAATAAAACCTGACTTTAGGAACACAATTGACTTTTAGATGACCTTTGGACCTAGTGGGTCGGTCATTCTGAAACCCTGATACACAAATGTCACACGTCCTCCCTACTTTCATGCCAAATCACCCTGTATGTCGAAAGCATAACAAATTGCATAGCCATGACGAGAGATCTCATTTTAGTAGTATAGACGTGTTGTTTCTTTTTTTGGTCATAACAAATGAGACTTACAAACTGTGAAATTATCATAACTAACAGTACGATAAATCTATATTTATGGGGAGCATTGCACAGTGGTTAAAGAGACATGAGAATTTCCAGAAAAGAAGTGCTCCAATTTTTCTCGACCCTAGTTTGTTTACATATTTGGAATGCTTCAATGTATTAGATCAAACCTGAAAGTGAATAAGCCAGAAGACGCCGTCTTAGGTAATAAATGATGATTATTAGTTTCTGTCGTGCAAGAAAGAAAGTCGAAGCATGGTTTTTATGGTAACGGTTACGATAGCAGGCACATTCCATAACAAGGTTGCGGTTTTCTTTTGCAACTGTTTGTCCAATAAACCTTCCAAACGTTCTCGTAGGTTGGTCTACCACCGCGTCCATTGAAATTTGTGAGAAATTCATATCCTAATTTCCTAAAAAATCTCCTGTTACTATAATTCTGTGCCTTTTTAATGCAGTAGGTCCAGGTTCGAATCTCAGTAGGACCGTGGGAAAAATCCATTACCCACTCCCCCATTTTGCATCCAGGCAGGTAGCCATGACAAAGATCCTTGCTAACAGTCGGTTCGCAATCAGTGGTAACGGCGCATGAAAGTCGCATTTTGAGTTTCTCGTTACCCGCCCCATTGCTTTTTGGAGACTAGAATACCCGCTCCAAAAATTCAATATTGCAAAATAATTCCATATTTTCAAATATGGTCTTTTTACAGTTTTTTTTGCAATTGGAACATATTTTTGTTTTAAAACATATTTTTTGATAACATTGACACAAACCACGGCCTTTTTCTGCTTGCCCTACTTTTGTGAAAAATTTCTTCGCGCTTATTTTCATTTTGCACACCTCTTATGTCAATAATGAATGTGACAAATGAAAAGTCACCTCATCAACCTGGAAAAAAAGTAACGATAAGCTCGGAATGACTTTAATGGGCCTAATCTGCTTGTTGGACAACAGACTGTCCCTGTACAACCCCATGTTCTATCTGTGGCACCTTGTAATCAGCATATTCCCCTGATTACCGCTGATATTCCAAGATTATGTTTCAAGATTTTAACAAAAATGCATTCATGTTTTTCTTGGAAAGATATTTTTTATAGCTGTCATAACTACCATCTAAAATAGAGCTTGTGAAAAGTCATAAAAAAAGAAAAAATTAAAGAAAACTAAATAAACTTTTGAGCTCAGGGACTCATCCTCCCCTCCCCCCCCCCAACAAAAAAGTGGTCTGCTGGGGCATTCAGACGCTGTGGGCAGGGTGCCCTCAATTCTTGACAAAGCCAATTTGGTTTTGCACTGTACACACATATGGCCTACATTCATACTAACAATACCCAAATGACTAGGCAACGCACCTTTTATTATGGAAAATACTGCATTTTTTCATAAGTGGTTTTATCTTAAAATACCCATTAGTTCCGCATAAAAGACATCTAAAGCAGCAAACTTCAGGGCTGATAAGCCTAAAACAAATTCCAAGTATAACAACAAAGACAATGACCAAAAACAATGGCTATGATGCTTGAGCTGTTCCATCTTAACTCCACACTCATTCCTTGGAAAGACAGGGACTTTCAATTTTATTATAAATACATAGGACCTTAAAGAAATTATTTGAAACTACTAATTTACTCTCTAAAATCATATGACAATTGCAATGCATTATGGGATTGGTTCAAACACCTCTGATAAAAATGTCCAAACCTATTTTCTAAGAGGTGGATTTTTTTTTGTTTTTTTAGACTTCTCATGACATGACGTTTCCTTTAAAATGTGTAGCATTACTGCATACACATATGCATCAAACAATCAATTTTATTTGGAATTCCAAAATAATCAAGAACTCTAAAAATTTAAGTTGAAAACATTTGTTTACCAATTAAATGGACGTCAAAAACCCTTATATGACGTCAAAACGTCATAATCATAATAACCAATTATAAAGAGAAATAACAAACCAATAGACAAGTGGTTGTACCGATCATAATGGTAATTACAAAGAAGAGCATCAAGGATGCTGTGGCTTCCTCCAGATTTGTGGTGTGGTTGTACAATGAAGTTAAACCACTTATAGGTAGGTCTACAAGCAACAAATGGCAGGCTAAGTGATAATTTCCCATATTCCTAACGTCCCTAACGGCATTTTTTCCACTTTTCGAAAATCACGGAGGGGACAGTATTGTTTTTAGAGAGATAATGCCCCTAGATCTAACAAATTATGCTACAACCTTGGCGGGTGTGATCGTCAGGTACGTAGTCTTTTCCGAAAAGGATTGGGGTAGGATTAGCCTATAGGCCAGTGACTGTGTTCATGTTAAGCCAACAACAAATCAAGTTTGTTTCCAGTATTAAAACCCTAAATGTAAAATGCACTTTTTCATTTAATTTAACAAAAAATAAATTGAAAAGGGTTTCCCCCGAAATTGCTCAAATTGGCTAAATTTGCCAAGTCAAGACAGTTGCAAGATCATACTGATGTCAATTATTAGTTAAAAACAAAAATATTGATTTGGGAGCACTTGGAAATCTTATATTTCGTGTTTGGTCTAAAATGCAAAATCTCCTCAGTAAATAAAAGAAAAACAACAAATATGGTAAAAAGGTCTCCAAATTAATGTATGTGGCTAATACTGGCACAAACTTGAATCCCGTGCTGACGCCACTACTCCCATTCACCCAACCCATCACCCAACCCATTGGATCATGTATCCATCAATACCTGAACCATAAAACAACAACTACACACCATGGAATACTTGACTTGATCCTGGTCAACCATGATTTCAGTACTCCATTCCACCAGGGGCAGCAACAAAACGCTACAAGACTAATTAATATAGGTTTAAAAAATATTTTTTAGCACAATTTATTGCTTTAAGGTGGGTATATCAGGGATTAACAGTAAAATTTAGATGATATTAGCGAATAGGAATGGAAGGGCTTGTTGTTGGCCAGGCCAGGGAAGTAGAACAGAAATTACTTGCAGTACACATTAACTGCTGTTTCTCAACTTATTACAACTTTGAAGAAAAAATAACTTTTCTTCCATTTGAAATCTTCCCCAATTTTTCAATTGCCAGAAATTGCAGAAGAAAAAAAACTACATCCTCACGGTCAGAATGGCAAGGTTAGTAAAACCCTGATCTATATTATGAAGCTAAATTGCATTGGATATAGGCATTCCCTTCCTGTCAGCCACCAATTACTACCAAAATCAACCATTTTTTTAGGAAAACTTTCCCACCTGTCAAACCAAAGATTCATGAAAAAGTTTATTATCTGAAGACTGTCAAACGAAGTACTATAAAAATTTTGTCAGTACAGAATCTACTGCAACTTTTGCTTTGGTCTTTGTTTGTTTTTTTTAATTTTGGCGTTATTAATAAACTGTACCGGGGGGGGGGGGGGGGGGGTTTGGTTCAGCCCCCAAAAAATGGGGTCTCCGAAACTAGGGTTGTCAGGAAAATTTCAGAAAAAATAAGCTGCGGATCTCCATCTATTTCTAGCTGACTTTTGAGGAGTTTTGAAGAAAATTTGGTAGATAGAATATGCCTTGGACTTGGAAAAGTAGGGTCTCTGGAAATGAAATGGTTCTAAAAATGGAGTAATGGGGAATCTGAAAAAGGGCTGAAAAGGAGGGAGGGACTTATAGGCTAGAAATAACCTACTTAATCCCAATGTGAGAACCATACTTCCTCCCAATGTGAGAACCCCCTACCCACCTGTACATTTAATTGTTTGTGTCATACCCACATTTTAATTGGATCTACACAATTTTTACAATTAACCTATTGCCAATTCACACACACACACCCACACAACACATGCAATAACACACAACAAAAAAAATATGCAACGCATAGTGCAACAAAGGAAATAGTTCATAAAATTAAGAAAGTGGATTCAAAGGAGAAAGAATCATATTTTAGTGGTGTCATACAAGAAAACTTTCTAAATTTAAGGGGTAACATACTCCATGTGTGACAAATCATTTGTATTGCACTACCTGTACCCACTAGTGCAAAATTACTAGGGTATTGCTTATATATGAAAGAACTGGTGTGACAGGTTCTGAGTGACCCTGGCTATCTAATACCAAAACAAACATCCAGGCAACACACTTTACCACTTGGACAGTACTTGACTTGCTGTCCCAAAAAAATGGTTCCCTGTTTCTGGTAGAGACCCTATAAAAAATAATGAAAGAGTCACCAGAAAACTACAGGAACCAAGAGTATTAACTAGTCTAACAAGAAATTGTGTACAAGTGTTTACAAGTGTAACACTTGCTGTGCGTTTCTTGATAGTTATGCCCTGTTTCTTGCGTGTTAATGTATTCCAAAGGGGGGGCGAGTGTTTTGGCCTATAGACCTTGATTCGGACTCCTCAATATCCATGTTGTTTTTCATACTGTGTCGTAATTGGAAATAAAGTTTGATGAGTGAACATATTGATCTATCACCAGCACTCGTTATAGACTTACTCGTAAGCCAATTAATTACCGCAATGGAGGTTTAATGATGACAATGACGATAATAGGGATGACGTAGACAAAAACAAGTGATTGATACAATTGAGGAAAAACCCTATGTGCCCTCAAAACAACACCTAGGACAGTAACGGGCGTGTGCAGGTCACACATGCATTTATATAGCGGATGATGATTGCGATAGCTGAGTTGATTAAGACAGATGATGGTTGTCGAGATTCACCCAAGGATGTGACGTCAGCGTGAAGCTTCAATTGTTCGTTCATTAGCTTTTAATGGGTTTGTGTGATAGGTCTGTTCAGACATAGCCTCTTCTTAATGCCACAATCAACTTTCCAAGCCAAAATGCATCATTCCAAACTGACATGTACTGGTAGTTCTGAAAGCAAGACCGAATCATTTTGGAATTTTTTAAGGCTTGGCACATGAAGATATAATGTAAAGATCATGTCAATGAGCTTATAGTTGGAAATGCTCATGAATAATGCATTCTGCCAAAGGAACTGGCTGACTTTCATCTATGAATTAAATATTATTTTTTTTGGTTAATTAGGTTTTTGAAAACAAAGTTTAGGAAGTGTAAATGTTCTGAATGTCGGTAGGACCTCCGATTTACCGAAGTTGTCTTGATTTAATACCATATGAAAAGACCATATTTTTCTCATTGTCCTGCTATTTCAGCCTCCAACTTTGCATTCTTTTCATAGAGCAAAAACTGACATCTTATGGTTAAAGGTGCTGATGTTCCGATTTATGTCTATTGCGTTCAAAAAAAAAAAAAAAAAAAAACAAGGATTACAGAAAGGTATAGTTTGCCCTACCTGAGAGTTATAGTACAAGAGTTACAAGGTAAAACGGGTTCAAGGTCACACTGGGGGTAAAATTTCAGATTCATCGGTTTGTTCTAAAAATGGTACCAAATTGTTCGTCTTACTGTACAGAAGCCGAAAATATAAAGGTCGCGTTGTGAATGGCGTTTTGATAATAATTAAGAAGGCAAATATGGCCGTGGTCCACAGGGTCTATGGGAGACCACTAGTTATATCTCTAAAAGTCTCACTTTAAAAGGGGAAACACAGAATCTATATACATTTTCTTATTTAGTATGACCCAATGAATGATTTAAAACCAGTTTCAACAAAATCGGACCATTCTATAAATAATGACCTTGAACTTTCTTGAGCCTATTGTACTAAAACAATAGGTCGTAATTATGGCAAACTGTACCTTTTTAGAAAGCTTATGAGCAGCCGAACAGACTGGTATAAATTTTAAAACGATTTAAACACTTTTATTGTTTACCCCTGTACAAATTTTGCCCCCTTATAAAACACCCAAGAACACATTTTAAAAAATGACACCCATGATTTTCGGATTCTCCATGAAATTCTGTATCAGAAAAACATTGGTGTCAAAATTGTATATGAAAAAAACTAAACCAAAACATCCATTACATTTCCCCATGTACTATTTTTCTCATTGTCCTGCTATTTCAGCCTCCAACTTTGCATTCTTTTCATAGAGCAAAAACTGACATCTTATGGTTAAAGGTGCTGATGTTCCGATTTATGTCTATTGCGTTCACTTGATATGAGAGCCTCGCACTTGCATACACGTCCCATCAAGTAACGTGGGAAACAAACTTGCGGTTTTGATGGTAGAAGAAATAATGCATATTGCAAAGCCCTATTCAATACCATGCTAATATCGGTTAACCATTGAAACGGTGGTTTCTTGTTAATATCTTCGGGAAGAAATGGATTTGAGGGCTCAAATTTCAGGACGACAATGAGACAAATACTGCCTTTCATATGATATCAAAATCGATACTACTTCCGGGTAAATCAGGGGGTCCCAAAGATAAGGAGAACATGAATAGTAGTATAATTGTGGTATGCTCTATCACATCTATAAACAAAACCACAAGTTTGTTTCCCACAAAACGTGGTTGTGGGCGTATCAGGCTCTCATATCAAGATGAAAACACAGTATGCTTAAATTGGAACAGGCACCTAAAGGTGCATTTCAAGATCCTAGGATCCTTAACATAAACGTTTGCATCACGCTGCGCCATAGACTACAGTGTTGTAATTTCTGTCCGTTTACAGACAGAAAATACAAAATTACCAATTTCTTCAAGAACTTTTTTTAGGCAAGTTGGGGGGATGAGGCTGTGGATCACCAAATGCCCCTTTAATTACAGCATTTTTGCATCTCTGTAACAAGTATAGGTGTCCTAACATACCCTACGAGTGATACAACCAAAAGCAGCTTTTAAGGACATTATCATGTTTTTGAGGAGTGGGAAAATATCGGATCCAAAACATGATAATGATAAAATTGAATGATTTACGCCCAATAGGGTCATTCCATGCCAATTCAACAAATCGAGTACACCATCACCTCATGGATTTCTTTTTTTTGTGTATTAAAAGATATTCATGAGAAACTGAAATTCTGAAAATTTGAGCTCTGTACCTCTTTTAATTTTCACGCTACAGCAATTTTAAATTTCAGGGGGGTCACCTCAAAAACATGTACCGGTGTGAAATTCAATATTCAGAGGGCCATAAGTAAAGAACTACACCTCTCAGATCCTTCAAACTTGGAATTCTGGATAACCTTTTGCTGCAGATTGCAAATATGTGAACAGAAGAAATGCACCTTGCCCCAATTTAAAATAACAGGGGGTCAAAAATGGCTCCAAAACCACTCGGTCCATACTTTGGGGGGTCCATATCATCATGGCCTCCGTCAGTCGCAAATGACTATGGATAAAGCGCCCACATTGAGTCACAGGTTAGGTGAACAGCGACGTCTGTGGCTGAAGAGGCCAATCCTAGAGTGGCAGTCTCTGCCACAGGTGCTACATATATAGGATGTCACAGCTTGACTATCCAAGGATCTGTGCAGCTTTCTTTTAGCTCCCTGCTTTTCAAACTGGCTGATGATCTGTTGTTCTCGAAGCTCAAGGTGTTGCTTCACTGTTCTCCGCCAAAGGTGACGATTGTCAGCAAGTTTCTCCCAGCACCCAATGTTGATGTTCAGGGTACACATATCACGCTTACAAATATCCTTGTAGCGGAGCATGGGTCGACCAACTTTCCTCTTGCCAGATGTAAGCTCAGCATACATGATATCTTTCAGTAGACGGCCATCCTCCATTCGAAGGACATGGCCCAGCCATCGGAGTCTGCGTTGTCTAAGA
>JAMKCH010013511.1:0-57656 GCA_023653785.1 Ophioderma brevispina | reverse complement strand
AATCGTTCTGTTTACCCATAAGGAAGCTGATTTGGTCTTAATCATTTCTGGTGAGGGCTTTTGTATATAAAAAGCCTTACAACCATACAAAAATATCGATTTTGCAAAAATATTGAGGGCGCACTATTTTTCAAATGTGCCAGTGTCTCTTTAAGGATATTTTTGTGGACTCGGTAATTTTCAGCCTACTTTATGCATCTTCCCAAGTGACATGGGGCCTCTCCGAGAGCTTTGACCGAAATGAAAAAGCTTGAAAATCATGCTAATTCACCCCTTTTTGCCTGTTCACCAGGAAATTTTCATCTCCAACCAGGAAAATCTGCCTCAAAACCATCTTCAACCTGGAAAATCTGTCTGGAAACCGGGAATTTGCCGCCTCAATACAAGTGACCCCTGTTACGCCCCTGTCTGACCCTCAAACACTGGTACTCTGTTGCTTTCTTCGATACGTACAACCTATCAATTAAGAGAAACGTATATAAACCTCTTTCCATGTTTTCTTCATGTCATCATTGGACAACCTCGACACTGAAGCCGAATGGATCAAAAAGCAAAATGAATGGGCATTGTTTTCGACTGAAAACCTCCTGGAGTTAGATTTAAATATGAATAAACAAAACATAAGTTTTGTTAGCTAGAGAAAAAAACTAAAAAAACAGAAAAACAAATATATATTTCCAATGAAATAATCGAAGATTTTTCAACTGTTGAAATATAGTATTTATTAAGTTGGTTGACTCGCAAGCCTACAATTTAATATCTTATTACATGGTCAAACCATCTTTCATTTGAAAAATTTGACAGCAAAGGTTCGATAGATTAGCCCCAATTATATGAGCATTATAGATGAATAATACGGAGGTAAAGACGCATAAAATGCATAAAATAATTCTTGAAAAGAAAGACTGTCATGACCTCGGTCTTGACTTTAATGGACTTCTAAACAGACCTATCCCAAAAGAAATCAAATCGAAATCACTTATTATCCTTTTAAAATTGACTGAGCTGAGTTGACTGATGATATTCATTTCCCATCTCTTGTTTGATAACGGTAGAGGTCATTGAATATCGACTACGGAACTAGGATGAAGACAGTCTAGCTAAAATTGTTGAACCTTTCTAAATCTTATTTAAGGCATTTTGAGGTATCGGAAATGTGCGAACGTATTGAGAACCTTACGCCTTCAATTAGACTTTGATCTCGCTTCTTCCATTTCCCCGCAAGTTTACAGTGCATGTACTTTTAAAGTCCAAAATGAATAGGTCTGAAACGCTTTGGATTGTATTCCTTAAAGAAATCCCCTCTGCCCTCTATAAGGAATTTTCTCATCTGTTACATCCCACTTACAGAGTATGTTGAAAGAAAAAGTCCCTCCTTTGAAAATGCCAGCCTTATGTTAAAAATAACAATCTTTGGAAAATTCCGTCGATGTAGACATTATTCCATATAATCGAGCCAATATAAAAAAAAACCAGTATCAAAATCCGTCCTATATCCGAATGTGTGAACTTCTTGATGTTGACGATACATTGATATGCTGTGTGCGTTATGACCGTCGTCAGTATTTTTTGCGGAATTGTTAGACGGTTAGTTCAAGATGTTGTGCAGACAAACCACTTTTATAATTTTAATCATACCATCACTGTCAAGAAAATAATCAACTCAGATGTGAGGTCATCAATGATTTGTGGTTTTCTTATTAATTGTATTCACGGCATTAGACATCAAGGACACTTAACGCATAGCGTACTTAAGTGCTCAACTTGACCGGTGAATCTTCACAGTGAAGGTATGATGCAGACGCTACGGTACCGATGGAAATTTGTTGATGACCTCACATGGACGAGTATAGTCAATTAAAATCTTTACCAGACCAGCTTTATTTCCATCTTGGTGCTCTTGACGAATGGATAACGATATGCTAAGTGTAACACAATGTACACTCATTTTATTATAAAAAAAACACCCTGTTGCCATAAGCACCTCTCTACTATGTAGTCGTAATTGCGAGACACTTCGACATCGCTGATGATCTAAAATAACCTTCGGATTCATAGTAGAGGATGTGATAACCCAGTCATTATTTGAAAATTGCACCTTGTCAAGGTCATATTACCGCTGTTCTGTTTAGCCTGTTTCTGTACACGGCTGGATGAAGGCCTCTTAGAGCTTCTTAGCCAGTTTGGGGGGGGGGGGTGAACCTGTACACAAGCCCGGGTAACCACCCGAGTTACAAGGGTTCCGGCGGTGACCGTATATGAGACCAGAAACGAATGAAATGGTATCTCTATATAAATGTAAATGATTGAAATTTCCCTCTTTTGAGAGTGAATGCTGTAAATTCTTCACTCTTATGAGAGTGACAATTCATCGATGAAGAGTGATCACAAACAAAATTCACTCTTTAAAGTGACATGAGGAGATTTTTTTAGGACAAGAATTTCTATCAAATTGCACAGGATCGATTGTAGACCACCTACCAAGAACGTTCCGAAGGTTTATTGGACAAACAAGTACAAAAGAAAACAGCAAACCTTGTTTTGAACTTGCCTGACTATCGTAATTGTCCCCATAGAACACCGTGTTCTGAAGTACTAAATCATCATTTTATTACATAAAGACGGCGTATTCGGCTTATTCACTTCAGGTGTGATCTAATACATTGGAAAGCATTCCAAATATGCAAAAAAAACCCGGGTTCGAAAAAAATTGGGGGCGCTTCTTTCTGGAAATCTCCTCATGTCTCTTTAAAGAGTAAAATTAACTCCAACAAAGACTGGTCCCTAGAGTCACTCCTTGAAAGAGTCATTTTCACTCTTTCACATTTAGAGAAATATACCCTATCTGAGACCAGATCTGTTCAAATTGATACCCTATCCGAGACCAGACTTATTCAAATAGACACCCTATCCGAGTCCCGGGACCAAGGAATATTACCATTGGAATTTTAACCTGGAATTTTACACCCAATTTTGAGCTATTTTATGGATTTTATTCTGTTTTGAGCATGAAATCAATACAAAAATCATCATTCTAACAGATTCATGCTGATTTTATACTCCACCTGAAGCTGAAAAGAAAAGTACAATTTGATACCCTATGTGAGATTGACAGAGACATAGGTTGAATTTGATACCCTATATTGCAAGTCTCGAGACCTGCCCAGGTCTCGCGTTTTTTGTAACGCGGGTGGTTACCCGACCAGAATACCCGGTTACCCTCCCCACCCCGGGAGCCAGTTAGCCTCTCTTTAGCAAGTTGCATCCACTTGGTACCGCAAGCTTACCGCTATGCGTGTCCTCCAGAAGCGTAAATCCTGGGGGATGGGGGGATATATCCCCCCAATATTTTGATGAGGGGGGAAGGTCAATACGATCATCCCCTTTTTTTTTTTTTTTTTTTTCCATGTTGATGGCTGTTCATGTGTTTTTCACCAAAAATAACCTCATATTTTACCATAAAATGGTACATTTCCGCAAGCTTCGCGCGCATTTTGTTCTAATTACAATTACATTTAACGATATTAGCTTCTAAATGGCAAAATTTTTAGCGCGCTTCGCGCGTACATATGCTAGTAATGGATCTTTTCAGCAAAAACCGGTTCATTCATAAATTTTCATCAACCCCATCCCCCCAATGTCAAAAAGAAATTTACGCCACTGGTGTCCTCTGGTTTTACCACGCTTGTTTTGCCTTCATCTTCTACTACACGAAATCTCGGTGTCCAGTCTCTTGTAGCTTCTTGTCATATACTGGTCCACCTATCGTCTATCAATCGCATTTCTTAGTTTTGATTCTATATATTATCATGATGCCCTGGCCACCTGTCCTGTTTCTATGTTGACGCGTTAGTAATTCTCCTATCATTATCCTTTCAATGGCTCGCACTAGTATTGTTTACTCTAAGCATATTTTATTTTTAGGTGTGGTCCAGGTGTCAATTCCATGACAATATTGGTGTAAAAATAAGTATTTTTAATAATGTATGTTGCTGTTTATTTGAATTTTTAAAGTTAACTTCCTTTTCCCTCTGACTGTTAAGTGTATCTATTATTTTCGTTACCTCAGTTTTACAAGGTTCTGATATTTTGCAGTTTTGGGAGAAAATTATATTGTTTGATCCCCATAATTACAATCTTTAAGGAGTGGGGGTTGGTGTTATCCTGTGAGAGTTAGCCAAGTTCTTTGATTCTGTAAATACAAATTAAGTGTTTTCTAAAAGTTTATTTGCATTTAAATCATCATCATGTTAAACTCTTTACTTATAACTTCTTGCAATACGGTATTTTTGGGTAGGTAACACACGTAGAGCAGGAGCAGAATATCATAGGGGCCTTAAGGAGTTCGTATACCCTACTACAGAAAAGGTTTGACACTTTTGGTAGCAAGTATGGACCCTCTAATAGTGGTAAACGTTTCATATAGAAGTCCCATGGATGCAAATGAGGTATTACGATTGATTCCGTCATGCGCTGTATGACGTTTGTGCAGTAGCTCTTAACGGAATGAATGGCAATACCTCATTTGCATCCATGGGACTTCTATATGAAACGTCTATCCTAATGATAGGTAGTTAGTATGGACCCTCTAATGCAAGGTAGTTAGCACTCTCAAATTGTGGTGTCACTTTTTCAATAGGGGCCAATTTGAATTATGATCAAAATTACCTAGCTGTTTGGTCGATTCACGGTTACCAATGGTAACTGTATCAAAAGCAGGCTTCATGGTTTTTGTGCTAACTGTACCAATCTTCCATCCAAGTATGGTGAGAGTAGGAGTTTTCGTTAGGCAGCTTTGTTTGTTCCTGTGTTTAGTTTTCGAAAACTAGGGATAATTTCCCTTTTTTCTGCATATTAAAGGCCAATACAGACTGCCCCCCCAAAAAAAATATACAATCAAAGATTAATTTTTTAGGAAAAAAATTAAGTTCATCTCAACTGGAGTTGTACTGATTCTTTTTTAGGAGTGTTCCAGCTTTCATGAGATTTTTAGTTGGTGTAATTTGGGGGTCTGGTTCAGGAAATATGGCTAATTATCTGAGACAGTTGACAAACCTGTTGGACTAGTTCCGGCTATCCTGATATCAACCAAGTTGCCATGGAAAATCACCTTTCAAGGCATTCTTTTATTGAAAACTGAAATAAAAAGTAGGTATAAAGTGCTTCTTCTTGTGAATATAACATAGTTATACTTTATAATGTCGCAAGTGCAATAAAATGCATGCAAGCATTGGGACATTAATTCCAAAAAGCTTGTTGTACTAGCTTTACTATAGGTTTCAGAAGAAAGTAGAACCATAAAAACCCCCTTGTTGAAAGTAAACTGAGGACCTTGAACACAACCCTTCCTTTCCGTTATGCTCTTGTTGAACCCACTGCTTTCTTACATAGATTCCTCCTGGCATCGTGGAGGCAGTGGGGAATGGGAGAGGGTAAGTTGTCCCTCCACATTAAAGAGGTGTCCGGCACATTTGTCCCTAAACAGACTTGTAGACTGTTTACATTAGTTTCAGCCGTAAATTTCCCCTCTACCAAGTTTCATGAATTTCATGATATTGTCCCCCTGAGAGTAAGTGAGTCCCTCATTTCACCCACAACATAAATTCTGGTGCTTTCACTGAAAAATAAATATGATTAATTCAATGCATGGGGGGGATAATGCATTCACTCTGATCTGTACAATATTCTTTGTTGAAAATGGTTTAATCCCACATTGATGTAATACCTTACCTTTAGTTTCTTGAAACCTTTAGGGAAACGGGCCCACGTGGTTATTTTATCCTTGTGTTCAACTGACAATATCTCCGCTTAGGGGCCATCAATTGGATGAATGAAAGCGAGGATTTTAGCTTAGGATCATGTCTAAACAAATAAAAAAGTCAAAATATCTGGCAAAAATGCACAGTTTTATTTTTAATTTTAGTTGATTGGTTTTTTTATAGTTTTTATTGGGGACAAGCTGTACTGTCAAAATGAACTAAAATATAGAACCTTAGGCGAAGAGTTCTTATTTGTCTCGTCAATTGTACTGTTTCAATGGTTCTGATTCAACGTAATCTATATTTTGACGCCGATTGTTTTTGAATTGATAGCATTCTTAATCCCCACTCCATATCATCTGATAATATCTGTGATATTGATCATGGCCTATCTCTATGTTGATAGTAGAAGCGCATTATCTCACTATTCCAGCTCAATTTAATACGCGTGACCTCAACAAAGTTGTCAGCATTTATCATTTTGATATCTATGGTTTCAGAGAAGCCTGGTTCAAGTGAATCCAGAATCAACTCCATTGAGGACCCAATCTGACGGGTTTACATGGGAAAATTGGATTTGAGAAGGAATTCAATTATATCAACATAAAATAAAGAATAATAAATCGCTATTGTACAAATTCGAATTTTCTTGCCCGTAACTCCCTTTACTTGCCTCACTCAAAAATTATATGCATAAGCTAAAAAGTGGTTTTTATATCAATCTTCTTCCCGAGATTTTTTCGCAGATTTTACTCAAGTTACCAATAGCCTTGTCCCCAGAACCCTTAATTTAACCTGAAGTGTGTACGTGTGGTCAACATTTTGGTGACTGAAGAAATCAGCCTGTCATTGGCAACATTTGCACATTGTTCTCTCCCACCAGTCCTTGATTCGTTGCGTCTTGTTTGTAGGTCTGTCTTGTGTGGCCAAAGAACTTCGAGCTCTGCTCTGATTAATCCATCAACCTACTTGTAATTTTTACTTACTAATTATTAATAGTGAAATAAATAGTACATTTTTTCCTCGGGCATCTTTTAAATTTGTGATAGATGCCTCAAGGTGATTTCTTGCACTTGGTTCCTTGAACATGTAGTAGTCCAGTCATTTTAAATTGCAAAAGAAACAATTTTGGTGTTAATATACTGTAAAATTGTCCAAAAATAATATATTAAAAATTTACCAAAATCAATCTAGTTCAACATGTTGAAATTACGGGGAAACGTTAGTACATGGGTAAAAATTAGAATTGTTTTGAATTGATTTAAATGATGTACCAATATATTTGGTTACTCCCTAAGGTTTAAAAAGGTATAGTTTGCCCTATCTATGAGTTGTATTGTAGTTTCAGTACAATAGGCACATAACAGTTCAAAATAAATCTAGTTGAACATGTTGAAATAAGGGGGAACGTTAGTACAGGGGTAAAAATTAGAATTGTTTTGAATTGATTTAAATGATGTACCAAATATTATTTGACTCCTTAAGGTTTAAAAAGGTATAGTTTGTCCTATCTATGAGACGTAGTTTCAGTACAACAGGCACATAACAGTTCAAGGTCATCCTGGGGTAAAATTATAGAATGGTACGATTTTGATCGGACTGGTTGTAAATTGTTCAATTGGTCCCACGAGATAAGTAAATGTAATAGATTCTTTGTTTGAATGTTCTATATTAGAATTAGGGTGCTATGACTCGTGACCTCCCATAGACCCTGTAGCCCTAGTCACATTTTGCGTTCCAGTTATGCAATGAATATCATAGACGGTGCAACCAGTATATTTTTGGCTCCTGTACCATTAGACGAACAATTTGACACAATTTTTATTACGAACGGATATATCTGAAATTGTGACCTTGAACCTATTTTTACTCATAACTATTGAACTACAACCTGCAGATAGGGCAAACTATATCTTTTTTTAATCCTGGAAAGGTGACGAACACGTTGGCATACTTTTTCACGTGTTTTGATATTTTGACCCCTGTATAAACCTTACCCCCTTATAAATACACGTTTCACTCCTTTGATTTTGGTAAACTTTTGATATGTTTTTAAAGGTTTTCTCAATACAATTCTGGAGATGATTCTTTTGCAATTAGTTTTGGGTTAAGGCATCATTTACTCTATTTTGACTGGCCTATACGTACACTTGATGACCTTTATTTTTATTATATGTAATATAATCTGCTTTTTCAGTACTCACCGTTGGGATGATGATCGACTGTGACAAAGGCTTTTTCCTAATCTACAAATTCTAAACACCGATTGAATTGATACACCTTTGACTTCTTTATCACTTGGTTATAGCTGATGCACTGTTTTGAACCCAGGTCGGAAGCCCACCTGCTCTCTATAGCTAGGTAGAATTTCCTCGAAGAACTTCCGTATATTTCTAGTGAAGTTTTTGTGTACGTGAGACAGGAAGCGCAATAAATTGACCGACATTACAATTTTAAAGCTTAATTGCACGGATTGTAGTTTTGTTTACGATTCATTTCACATCCACGTGTTTTTGCTATGGAAAGAAATTGTAAGATATGATTGTTACTCCTGTGTTAACCCCAGCTACCCAATTTCACCGTCATTGCAAATATTTTCATTGCAGTAAGGTTGTGAACCATTTGTGTGGCTGCTCATATTGTTGTGTCTGCTCATATTGTTTGATGCATTATCGCTTCCTTTTCGCATTGACTATGTCCCTTGACAAGCCAGGACATGTCCATGACATGCTTAATCATCCATTCCATGAATCAAGATTAATGGCATTCTTTGTTCAGAATCTATTTTTTGTTTTTTTTTTTTGAGTCAGAATGGTGTTCATGGTTTGAAATTTCAAGTTTCGCAAGTTCCGACTTTCAGTGCACCACACTTGTACGCATGCTTGTGAAGATCGCTGCCATTCCGTCATTCCGTTAGAAGTTGATATTTACCAAAATTAAATATTATAAACGTACGCTAACTTTTGGGTTGAAAATTGATCATGACGAATTGTGGTGATGGGTATTCCCCAGAGAATATTAAAATTCAATATTTACGCAGTCATATTTTAAAAGAATTGAGTGAAGTCACCTATATATAACTTTTATTTGTTCTAATTGGTACAAAGAATTGCATGTCTGACCACATAGGGTGTTTTTGAACAAATCAACATAATATATCCATTGCAATGTGGCCTATACTGTACTACTTAAACACATGTTAGTACCTGGGAATAAAGGCTTGTGATTTGTTTGGACAATTGGTGCCACTGGCAACGATCCTATTAAGTGGCACTTCTACTGCGAATTGTGTGTCACAACAGCTAGATACATCTGTCAATTCTCGTCAGGGTGTGAACACCTTGCTTTTCTGTTCCAGAAATTGCCAAAACTGCCACCTCTCCCCCCGGAACTCTCCTGTTTTTACAGAATTAAAACATCATTCTTTCAAACTCATGGAAATGATTTCAGTAAGGGTCCTTTCATAATGTCATTTTTTTGTTTTTCATGCCATTACATGTATGTCCCCTCTTTAAAGACAAAGACAGTTCATGAGCATGATACAAATTCCCTAAGTACTAGCACTCTGGGCCCTAATATTAATGTAATACACATTGTTTTATAATCAAGATAGGATATTTGTGGGATCATATGGCCTTATATCGAGGGAAATTACCCAAAACGGGTGCATTATGGAATAGCCTCAATACCCCCTGGTCTGACCCTCAAATGACGTCATATTTAATCCTGATTCTAATGACTAAGTAACCTCAGCATCAATGACCAATTAGATCACTTAAAACCATTGACCTAAGTTTAATTTTAGACCCCTGTACAAATATTGCCTTCCTTCCCAGTTACATGTTCCTCATTGTCAATTTTTTCAAGTGACTTTTGATACATCATTCTGACACACAATGTGTTTGTTGCAATTTTTAGGTATAAAACCCCACTTTCTTGCAGTATTTTTGACCGAGGTAATTAATTGCGTGTCCAGTGGCAATGAATTAGGTTCTTCTTCTTAGCGTGTCCAAACACTGTGTTTTCAATTTCAAATATGATCCAGACAGAGATGGGGTTACATACAAAGTCTGGCTGCTTCACTGAATCTCGCAAGGTCTGTTTGTGCATTGTTGCCTCCAGCAATGGGCAGACCAAAGAGATGTTCATTGTCTGTGGTGCTGTTCCACAACCACAGGTAGTATCCTGATCTGCTTCCAGATAGCCCCACTTCTGCAGAAACCTTAGATCGGCCCGTTCTGGTTCAATCTGATTAGAGTAAGCCGACAGGGGCAACTGAAGTTTTTAAAAAGCAAGTGATATTGGGGCCCAACTCCAATACATCAATGAATCCAAAATACAACCAGTGCATCATCATTGCCGGATTGTTGATATTGCGAGATGAGTCATAATAATTTCATATAATGCAGATAATCTGCTGCAGAGCTACACACGCACCAGAAGGCATGCGTCTACTGCCCAACACTTTAAAAGTTCATGGGTAATTCTTTTTTGGGAGTGTTCAGACTGTACTTGTGCGACTTCATTCTATTACGCACTTATTCCGTCATTGCTTTTTGCGCTTTAATTTTAACAA
Source organism: Ophioderma brevispina (assembly GCA_023653785.1). Lineage (NCBI taxonomy): Eukaryota > Metazoa > Echinodermata > Ophiuroidea > Amphilepidida > Ophiodermatidae > Ophioderma > Ophioderma brevispina. The sequence goes on along the minus strand of JAMKCH010013511.1, from coordinate 47,321 downwards.
AAGTCGCATAGGTGATGCTTGCTATTTTATAAAGGTGAGTCCGAGATTTGGAATATAATTTTGTGCGTAATTAAAAATAGTATCTCGAACTAAAGATAGTCACACCCTAAAATGTTTAATCGAACGGGATAGATGAATCGGATATTTTTGTTTTCATGCAGTAATATTTATGTATGGACAGTGCCATAGGATACCGTGATTTTCTATATGAGGACTTCAATTTGAGCCTTCGTTATTTCACAGTGATCGTATTTGGACAAAACAGTTATGCATATGCAAAAAAATGCGATTGTTGTGAAAAATTGAGTGAGCCCTCATAAGGAAATATCAGAGTCCGCCTTTAACTTGTCTGCATTAATCAACAGTCAAGACAGACACTAACATGCTAATGTAAATAAGCCACACCACTACTGTGACGCCAAAAAACAGAACAGGTCAAAAATTATTATCTTTATGACATCGCTTATTCAAATATTTCTATTCACAATCTCCAATTGGTCATTAAAACACTAAACCTTACTCCACTTTCGGATATCAAAAACAATCATACTTCTGATGAAACAAATATAGTAAAAAGGCAAGTTTAAATTGTGAAAGTATTTATATAAGAAGATACTATGAAATTAAGCTGAATTAAAGCGAAGGAAAAATGAAAAACAATGTCGAGTTGGTTAAACTTTTCTGAACTTGCAATTGTTTTCAGAGATCATTTATTAGACTTGTACCTTGTGATATACAGTTTGTGCAGATTACATACCATGATACAGAAATTAAGGGAAATAAGAGCAATTAAAAGAAAACGAATTAAAAATATCAAGTTATTTCGTTGCTTTAAAGGTGAGTACACAATTTTTAAGGAGTCCATAAACTGAAGCGGGTATATGCAATTCTCCATACTACTAGTATATCATTTTTTCTTGGGGGTGGGGATTCATCTGTAAAACAAGTATCAACTGCTGCACTTATCAAGAGGAACAGGACCGGCAGGACTCAATCATTCAGTTTTTCCTGCTGCGTCACAAATAACACACAGAAAAAAATAAAACAACGGAATAAAATAAAGGGACAAATTCTATAAAGGACACCCCACCAAAATAAAGACAAGAGTGGGTCCAGGGAGTGAAGCCTGTGTGGAAGCTCTTGGCTCTTTTTAGTATGATTTCATGGAGTATTTGAAATGGTTTGATATTGATTTTTCCCCAACCCAAGTAGTGGGGGGGGGGGTCATACCAATCTGCAAATATAATTTTATATAAAACAATCACCGAGTTGACAGGTCCAGTAAGTAAATACTTTGGAAGTGATATAGATCTATGTCACTGTGATATCAATCAACAACCACCCATTCTTGGACATAAAATGTGCATGGCATCTCTTAAATGGGAGTTTTGTGGAATGAAAGTAACATCAAGTTAATTTCTATTAATTCATTAAAACTCATTACTCAGATTGGCTCATAAATTGAATATTCACATTTTGAGGTTTATATTTATGATTTTGTCTACCAACAGGGCTTATGAAGAGAAATGCGTGATCATTACAGCAACTTATCAAGCTTAAAAAACATACTATAACTTTGCCAAATCCTCACAATTTGCATTTACAGGGAACAATGAAGCCCAAGTCAAGTGACCTGATCATCGTCCAAGTTTGGGGTTAATGTCAGCCAACTTGGATCGTAGAAGTCGCCCATAGGATAGTGTGCTGTTACTTAAAGGGTCGTCCACATTTGAGAAAGTTTTTGTTCATACATTCAAAGGAACTTCTTTTTGGCCTTAAATTTCACAGGGGTAATTTGAAAAATATGAAGTTTCTTTGATACCAAAACCTCAATTTGAATTAGTTGTAAAGTGGGGTGGGATGATGTTGACGAATTTAAACTTTCAAATGACTTTTAAAGATATGGTGAAAATATATTGGCAGTTTCTCTTCTTTAACAGCCACTGACTGTAATCCAGTGTAACACACATTTAACATACATGGCTGGTTCACTTCCTCCTCATGGATTTACCATATATTATTTATACAGTGTTGACGCCTGGTAAGCAGAGCTTTAGATCAAACGTAACAGATACTTAGTTTAATTGCCATACTTATGAATTGCTGCGTGCTTCAAATGTTTGACTTGCAAAAGAAAACAAAGCTCCATTATACATTTACCTTAATGACTTGAAAGATTTTACTATATTTAAAGGTGTTTGTTCCATTAGTCTATATTTGTTTCTCTACTTCATATGAGAGCCTGGCACTGCATATACTCCCCATCAAGTATTTTGTGTAAACAAACTTTGCGGTTTTGATGGGGAAGCATATGCATAGGGCAAAGCCCTATTCATACTGTGCTAATATTGATGGTTACCCATTAAAACGGCGTTTTTGTTTTTTGTGGATATCTTGGGAAGAATGGTTTTTGAAGCTCAAATTTCAAACTACAATAACAAAAATACGGCCTTTCACTGATATTCAAAATATGTACTCTTCCGTGTAATCTGGGGGTGGGGCCCAAAGACAATCAGAACCTGCACCTTTACACCACTACCTTTGATGACAAGATGGTCATATCATGACTAAAATCATTTAAAGACAGGCGAACATATAGACAGTGCATTAGATTCTTATGAATATTCTTTCTCGTCGTTCTGGGCCCATTATTATTTAGTGTCTTAAATTTTTGTAGCACTAGCATATTGTTAGTTTTTGCTGCAAAATTTCCTTTTTTTTAGATCAACCTTCAGCACATTCTAACATGGCTATATCGCGTACATGAAACATTTTGAAACAAACACAATAACCCGTATTAGTTGGATGTTTTTTTTTCAATGAGAACATTATTTTGTACGTAAAATTATTTTAGAATGAATTTTGTATTTTTTTCATGTGTTAATATCGGCTCTCCTAGTGGTTTGCTCAGATCATTTTCTTTTTCAAGTGGACTGTCCTCATTTTCAGAAATTTGTTAATGGAAATTTCAAGAAAAAAAATGTAGCCTCTGTTGGACAAAGACGTAGTCATAAAGATACACAGGCACATGCAATAAAAACTCTACAGAAAGGATATGTCCATAGCCATTTTGAAGTGATCCAAAGCACCCCAATTACAATGCACTTCATTAAGTCATTATTTCAATCTTTTTTTTCTCAAACCCTTTGTGCATTAGTAATTTGAGAATGGAATTCTTTTCCTTGTCCATATTTTTTGTATTGGATTTTTTAAAATACATACAAAATAATCTTTAAGCTTAAGATAATATCACAGTCCCCTTTATCAATGAAATTCTACTCTACATCTATGTTGCTATTAAATGGCAGAAAAGGGCACCTTCAGATCTACTTCAGTTTACACTTATATGCAATGCACAAGATTCATACATTTTCGCTTACAATACTCCCTGCAACTCCCGTCAAGGAAAATCACCTTTCATTGTTGTAAGGATTTCATTTTATTTTTTTCATAAATTTATGAAACCGACATTCACACAAGCTCTTCCAGAGCAATGGTACAAACGTTTTGAACTTTGGAACCACACTCGGATCATAGTTGCAATACTGTTACAAGTAAGGGGTGGGTCAGTTAACGATCTTTTTTTCAAACAAAAACGATAGTGGATTCTTAGGCCATTTGGTGCTGAACACAATCCGGAAGCTTTTTCGCCTAGAGGATTTTTAGTTTGGGTAAAGAATGACTTTTTAAGTGTTTGTACATGAAGTCAATGGATTTGGTGTTTAAATTATTCACTTGCCAAATCTACACAAACAACCATTGACATTTATATTACTAGCACATAGCATAGGTCTATTTGCTTTCCCTAATATAAAACCTTGGTTTCCAAAGTAATCAAGTTCACGATTTGCCTAAAATAAAGAAAATGTTCTTCACCTTGCAGAGGGAGTAGAGGTACTCCAAGCAACTGCAATCATTTTCACTAATGGTTTGAATTATCAGAGCCACTAAAAACAACTCTTTACTTACAAAAGTTGCCTTCTACTGTCTTTTCTGTTAATAATAGCATCACCGTTGGAATGAAAACACACTGGCATGGCTTGGCATGGCAGCTGGCATTTTATGTAACTGGTTGTACAGTGCTTGACCCTTACACAATACAATGCCCTACATAGCACAATCGTACAAGTCTCTTGCAAATAGTCTGCTGTTGCGGTTAATAATAGCATAAACCTTTTTGTCATGAAAAACCCAGTACAATTGGGGGGCAGTTATTGACATGTTATAAAGTCTTGAACCTTAAAACAATACACTGTCTTTCAACATCCAGTAACTCCATAAGAATCTGGGTTTCCAGTTGTGGTTATTCATGTGTATTGTTGCGCCTTAATTGAAATGGAATTTTGTACAAAATAGTTTTTCTGCCATTCATATGACTTTTGGTTTAATTTTTCTTGAAAAAGTATTTAGCTTTATTCTCAAGCACCTTTTGAGGAATTTCTAGCAAAATCAATACTAAGATAGTCGGGTTTTTTTGGTTTTTTCGAAATAGGAAAATATCCTATTGATTTCATGTACACAATTTAAAAGCATTTTTACGACACTAAAAATTCATCTTAAGCCAAAAACTTTTTCCTTTCTCTGATTTGTTTTTTGAGCAACCAAAATGGCCTAGAATCCACTCGTTTTGAAAGAAATTAGAAAAAATATCCATTATGCCCAACCCCTACTACAAGTTTACACCCTTATTTGAACGATACCCTTATTGAACGATACATTCGACAGTAAAAATTAGCCAACTCATTAGACTCAAATATTGGCATCTACTATATATGGAACAATAATTTTAATATAGTTCTGGTAAAAGACTTTTGTTATGAAAATCGCCATCCCATCAAAATGATAAAGGCCAGGCTGTAATTTTCCATCACAACTGATAAATCTGCCAAAACATTCATGTATCCTTTAAAATCGATCAAACCAAATATTCTGTTAAGTTAAAAATGACAATATCACTGCCTATACTGTGAAAGGTAATGGGGTTGGGTCATCCTCTAATCCTCTGCTTGGTAGTTAGAGAGTATAAATAACTCAATGGGGGCAAGTCTTCGTCGGAACACCATCCCCTTTTATCTAAAGTACATATCAATCTTTGGTGGTATGTTTTGTATGGGTGGTGTGTTGTAGTGTTTTGTTGGGGGTGTGGTGGGAATGGTGTGTGGTGGACATGCAGGCCGTTGTATCTTACCTCTTGGAGTGGTTCCTTAAGAGGGTGCCATTCTTGTCCGCAAGATATTGTTGGAACATCGTTTTTTCAATTTTCGTACATTTGGACCTACATGATTATATTATTCCTTCCACACAAGTGCAAATTTTATATGCTGAAGTCATAGGAGCTGTTTATCAGGGTTTGCCACTCTTGCTGATGGACTTTATAGTACCTTGAAACATAGCTATACGCTTATCAATTTCCATATTTTAATCTTTTAAAATACACTTTATCTCTTACATGTACTTTAATCATAATGGGAGTTTGCACATACACCACTCCTTATTGGTTCTTTGATTCATCTTTCATCTCTTTCCAGACTCATTACGTACTCATTAAACTTCATTTATTATTACAATGTTATTGTCTTCAGCTACACACATATACATATCACGTTTAATGGTTTCTAAACTGTTTATATCAAACACAATGGAATGGCACCTTTTTTATTATATTTTTTCAATGCAATAAAAGATGCGAATACTGGCAATATAATTCAATAATGTTTGTTTGTATATCGTCTTCTCCTAATACCAATACTGACAGTATACTCCCTACCATAACCCTATAACAGCTAGTGTGTACACTGTCTAAGTTAAAGTTCTTCTGTACATCAATACCACCTTGCAAAATCCATAATGCACCATGCTTGGGTCCCACAAACACCACCAACCACACCTTAGCTTGCAACTGTTTCCGACTTTGATCTTGATCCGAACTGTAGAAAGAAGAAAAAAAAATTATTTACTAAATACCTCATTTGTCATTGTTGTAACCACAAGGGCTAAAGGACATCAGTTTGATGTTTAGGCTAGTTCACCAAGTGAAAGTATGCTATGTGGACAAGCATTTGTGACATGATTGTTAGAAATTGAGGGCTTCATCCTTGGAAAATCTATCTCCTGAGTCGCCTTTAAAACCACACTACAGAGTAACTTAGAATATTGTAGGAGGTCACTTGCCAACTTTTCATGAAGCTCCACTATTTTCTACAATTGAATACCTCATTAAAAGGGGCCCACTCCATACTTACTAAGTGAAAAGTACAAAACATTAATTAGTAACCATTGTGTTGATAATGTATAATTCTTTCTTCATCAATGGAGCATTGATTGGCCTTATGGTTCACTTGGGTATTCGTGTTCAATATTACAGTCTCTCTGGCAGAGTTTCATATAGATGCGGGTTAAGTGAAAAACTCAGAATTGTTGCCAAGTGAAGGTGTCTTCCTTGTACAACGGATTATACCTTAATTTTTCAAATGTAATATTATACAAATATCAAAATTTTACTTGTACTCCACATGACGATTGCAGTACTTTTTATTGTTTGCCAGTCGAGCCACAATGTTTATGGAAATCAATAGAGATTGTTGAATCTAATATCAATTTTACTGCAATTGCATAAGACCTTTCTCAAAACGACAATACCACATTATGTAGTGCCCCTTGCTCCTACTCAATTCAATGTATCACCACTTTACATAAAAAAACTGCGGGACATTCGCCAATTTTATCATACAGGTCCAGGGCCCGAGCGCTAATAGCCTCGTCCCCGGGGACCCCATATTTTAACCGGAATGTCAACAATTTTGGGTCCAGAAATGAACGCTACTAGTTTTCGCATTTACCCCTGTGAAATCTTAGGGCTAAAGGTGTTTGGGTTGGATGTTATGAAGCGAAAATGGCCCCACCCTTTTGGTCGACCACTATTAAATTTACAACACAGACTCATGGTGATTGCAAAATCACGATTTTAGCTCCTCGCATCAAAACAGGGTTGGAAATATCGGCGGCGACACTTTACAATGGGGTTTTGGGTGAATGCTATTCTATTAAGATGAAAAACTTTTTTATGACTGAATTCGGGCCATCCCCCTTTAACATTCCTTAGTGAAGAATCTGTTGATATAATAGCAGTACACTCAACTCCATTGCTGAATGGAATAATTTAACGCACTCAATTATACAAATAGAATCATCCTGCAATTTCAAGACTGCTCTCATATTATCCCCATCAGACTGTTCTTATGTGGGTGGGCCATGCAGTTTTGTCGTACCACCGGGGGGGGGAGGGGGGGGGTACAGGGTCTTATACCAGGGACCTCATACTATGACATGCACTAAATGTATGATGGCCATTAGGGTAGCTTAAGAGATAGGGGTCCGCAAAGATTATAAACATGGGTCAAATTGAAAGTGTGATCTCCAATTTGTTGAAGGCTAACTTTAGCTGGTCTGCTCACCACCTTGTTTGTCCCCTCTTTTGGGAGATGCCCATGTTTAGACCCACACACAATGAGGATGTATAGTTATGCTCTGGTGAATTTCTTTTCTACCACTATAATTGGGAATGACAAGCCAGTATTGCCCATATAAAGGGAGACACGCACCACACTCTTAGGTGCAAGTTCGTGCCGATAAAAAATGTGGGCCGTGGGAAATTAAGTTTCATATGGGCAGTGGTGGCAACCGGGGGGGGGGGGGAGTGGGGGGAGTGGGGGGCTTGGGGCATTTTCGGCGTCCTATTGACAAAGCACAATTTGGGGGCCAAACTTTTAAGTTCAGTGGCCCCCCAAAATTTCACTTCCCTTGCTATAGGCACCCCCCCCCCCAGACAATAAGTCTAGTCTGGCGCGCCTGGTCACGGGCCCCCTTTTATACAGACAGGTCCCGAAGACCAGGTTTATTCAATTTTTACGGGTCCTCTAATTTTTTTGGTACGGATCACCTAGGATGCTGGCCACGGAGGTAATTCACCTTTGATCCCCCTCTCGGAGATACTATGAAGGCCAAGACATTCATGTTCTCCTGTTTACAATGTTCCTGATATTTATATGTCGGCCAGTGCTTGTGGTTATTTTTTGTCTTGGGTGGCAGGATCTCCTTCCCTGTTTTCCTTTCAGTTTCCTATTTGGTCATCCTATTGGCCTAAGCTTTGCACAACAAGACATCATTTCTAAACAAAAGGGAGTAGGAGAGAAAAAATTCCAAGCTAATGAATCAGCCCTAGTGAACCCACAATTTCTTCCTGTCCCAATTGATCTGCTCATCAATACAAATAACCAATTTTTGCCTGTAATTATAATGGAAAGGATGAACCTGTTTACTTTCACCACAGCTCTATTGCAACTAAGGATTTTGCCGCCCTTCTGTTGAATGGCAATCAAACTAATCACAATCCTGAAATTTTCAAAATACCTTGATACTGACGGCACAGAAAGAAAATCTTATTTTTACTCAAAACACCTCCATGATGGCTTAAATTTTATCAATTGGCAATCTCCAACTCCCAAATAAACTTAGGGTAAAATGTGATTAAATGGGATGCTATAGCCCAATTTCTCGATTTTGTAAGTAAAATCAAAATTTAAACACCCAACACAATATGTTCAATACTTTCAGCCCTAGGGTGTTCTGATTGACCAAACAAGGAATATCAAAAGTTGTCAACAAAGAGGTATCCTGTGAGGTATTGTACAAACATCTAAAGATTGATTTATGCCTTTATCTCTCACAACTTGTGATGTCCTTTTCATATAAAATGAAGGTGCAGAAAGGTAGACACACAGTCTTTCTGCTGATTTGTGACGTCAATTTTAAAAGTACCTTGGGCTACAAGGTTTTACCGATTTGTTAAGACCAAATTTGTAATCCCAAATATTAATTCCTGTGAAATATGATGTGATGTTTTTACCCGTTATCTCAACGGCCGGAGAACCACAATTTTACCGCACTTAGGTATCTTGAAGAAAACTGCACCACAACCAATTCTGTGCGGAGCTTGTCCAGTGCGCTTAGAGTCCTTGTAAATTAAACAGCAACACACTTTTGTACATTTCTTCTCCTTTATTTACATATTTAATGACTGCCATTTCACTTTCCATCCACTCGCCGCCGACTTCCAGACAAAGACTCCTTTAAATTCTGTCCCCAAATACAAGCCTATATATATTGACCAATCAGAGACTAGCTTTTTACTGCATGCATAATACACCACATCACATGTGCCATGCATGTCTCTATCGCTACCACTGTAAAAACCTCACACAGGAAGCATGGGTCAGTGCACAACAAGCACTTTTCGAAGAAACACAACAGGCCACACCCCAAGCTGTTAACAGGTCCATGCAATAAACATACGTATGCCATATTACTATGCAATATACTGTTATAGAAAAAAGCAAATTTTATATTTAATACAAATTTTCAGACAATATTTTTAGGCCCAAAAAACCTATTTGCCCATTATATACACCTGACAACATGGCAATTGACAAAACGGTACCTGGAGTGAATTTCAGTATGAAAAAAATCTGCCATTGTTTGGTATTCCTGCTTTTGCACTTCAAAAAAGTATTAGTTTATAGGGCCGACCCAAAACATAGAGAATAAAAGACAAGATTTGTTTTATTTGGCCATATTAGATGTGTCATAATGGATGGACATCCATATTTGAGTGGTGGGATGCTGGTGCATTAGAATTTTTTAACTTTTGTTTTTTATTTTTGTCATAATTTATTGTAAAAAGAATGTGACACCATTCTTTTTAATTCATTTAAAGGTCCATGGCCCGATCGCTACAAATAGTCTGTCCCCAGGAACCCCATATTTTACCGGAAGTGGTCAAAATTTTGGCATCAGAGAAAGCTACTATTTTTCTATTTACCTGTGAAATTTGGGCTAAAGATGCTTAGTTTGAAGTTACAAAGAAAAATGGCTCCATTTTGGTTGGGACCAATATTAAAGGCTGACTCAGAGGATTTCCGATGAGGGACGCAATCATTCAAACAAATTGTGTTTTTGCATCATACATTTGCTTGTCCTATACTAATCACTGTGTGAAAATAAACCCCCTAAGTCAAATCAATAAAAAGTCCTTACATCCCTTATATAAAAATCTCCAACTTGTTATAAAATTCCGGTCTTGAATTTTTATTATACACGGTATCCTAGGGAACTGTTATACTGGGCCTTAAATGTTTACTGATGAAAATATAAAATCCGATTCATCTCAACTTTGGAATTGAGGATTTAGTGACTAATCTATAGTTCTGATGACTATTTTGAATACTACACAAAAAAAATTATATTTTGAAATCTCGAGTCAGCCTTTAATGGGCAGAGCTTTGATAAAACCACACCCAACTGATAAGAATACTTTATAATAGCAACTTAACAGCCTTCATAAGATTGTGTTACAAGGTAGTTTTATGACTCTCGTCTATAATGAAATTGGACAATGACATTACAACATGCAATCTTCACTATCTTCAATCGCCCCTGCGCTATTAATTGGCTGCTCACCCAGTATTTTAAAAGGACAAATGAGTGTTACCATTCAAATGTCAGTGGAACATTTTTGCTATATATCCATTCATCTCCACCTCTATCAAATGTCTTCAATTTTGAAAAATCCTTAATAAAACTTTTTTCAGGGGCCAAAACATGCATGGAGTCTAAACAACTATTATGAGATATGCAAGTACATGTATTTTGAAGGAGCAACAAATTTGTTTAAAGGCAGACAGAGGCAGAAGCAAGCAGAAGCAGACGCATTTTTCTAACGATCCCGAATCACGGCGTTGAGTTAAATTGTTACCTGTGGGTGGTACAAAACCTCACGGACCGTTTTCCAGGTAACAAAAAACAACAGCTGGAATCAAATGTGATTCGATCATCTTTGAAATAAACAGAAAGCTAAGCAGGTGACCATTTAATACTGCCAAAGACGAACAGCTATTTGAAATCACTAAAACTCTGTAATCAAGAAACTACAGCAATCAATTGCCCATTATAGGTTGGCTTTAACCTTCAAGATGCTAAATTAGATACAACCATGGAACAACATTGTTTAGTTACCTGATCCAAGTTGTTTCACTTCTCCTTATGTAACATGTGTTGATTGGTTTTCTCCCACTCTGTATAAATATGTGTGGGAGGTATGTATTAATGTCTCTGTACTATTACTAATTAGGTACCTATAACAGGCAAAAATCTATTATGTTATGACCTTTGAAATAAAAACTTGGCAATTGTAAAGCTTTCCCATTTTAAAACTCAAAACCTACATGAGAAAAATTAGATTTCCCATTTGGTCGGCAACAAAGTGTCTTAATCCATAGTAGACATTGTGATATGATTTAGACATCTGTGAAGTATTTTGAATACTGAGTGAACATATAGAGCAGGATGTAGGACTGTAATTTGCACTACATTGCACATGTAGGTATCCATATCCATATCCAGGGCTTCGATCACTCACGATGGAGGAACCCCTCCCTAGAATGTTTCCACAAATCTATCTTTGGCCATTCTTGTCCAAGTTGGACCAAGTTGTTTTGTCGTTTCGTCTCTCCATCTGGTTTTGGACGTCCTGGCTTTCTGGTCCATTCTCTGGGGGTCCACTCTGTCACTCTGTTGGTCCACCTGTTATCCTGCAGTCTAGCAACGTGGCCTGCTCATCTATATTTGGCACTCCTAATGCAGTCGATAATATCAGTAACTCCTGTCATGTAGGTATACGGCTTCCCATCCACCGATGATGTGCTTCAAGTTGCCAAATTCTTTGGTAAACAAATGAAAACTTTGCATACCATTTGGACCCTTTTTTACATGATCACTTCCATAACTTTATTCATACCGTCCCCTAACACAATGTAAAAACTTTCCCTACATGTAGCTAGGACAATGATTTCAAAGTTTTCAAGCATAGCACAAAAATGCCCATGACAGTGAAAGTCAGTTTATCCACTAAGTTATAACACCCAATGCTAATCTTGAGGTTAGAATGTGAAGATTTGTAGATCTGCAACACACAAGAGTCATCATGACGACATATTACCGAGGCATCCAAGCAATAGAAACCTTGCTTCACAAAAGGATTCAATGTCCTGACACGTAACATTGCGGATCAGATACCAATTAACAGAAAAGTCGAGGTTATGGCTGATTTAATTAGAGGAAAATCACCTCCACTGTTAGCATACCATGGGTATAACTAAAGATGTCAATGTCATTCATGGGATTGTGACACACAATCAACGGATACAAAAGGTTACAAATACAATTTTCAGTCAATTTCAATTACGGCCTATATGTCAGTCCTATAAAACGACGCCCACAGACCAGTCAATTTAATTTGCTATACAAAAAACACTCCAGAAATATTGTACTTTGGCTTTGCTGAAGGTATTTCCCAAGTATTACTGTTCAGAGATTGCTCAACAAGAATTAGTATTTGCCATTCTAAATTAGTATGGGATGCCAGAAAATTCTTAGATTATGTAAAACAAGATTCCCTTACAAAGTGGTTTAACACAATTTTGTGAAAATATGCAATGAGTTAATATTCATTAACCTGTCCAGAAGAAGGCATACCGCACATGAGCTCACTCACCGTGCAAAAGTTCATCAGGGGTTAGATTAGAATTTCGTAAAGAGCTGCGCGCAGGCCCGTAGCAGGAATTTATGCGGGGGGGGGTGCGGATTTGCCAGAAGCGGGAACTTTTGCGTACCAAAAAAATTTTCGGATCGCTGCCCGATCAGCCGGTTTTGACCAAAATTTTTCACGTCGTCATCCAAATTCTGAGAGAAAAAAAAAAAAATCGGAGCAGAAAACAGCCAGTTATAGTTACAAAGACAATCGTAATGCAATGGTTAACAGCTGCTTAATCATCAACCTTTAGTTGACGAGCCGGACCTTAAACATGGCAAAGCGACCTTTGTTCATTTTTGGGGGTTTTGTTGTCTCAAAGCTGATTAAGAAAGTAGGGGGTAACAAGTTCAAGCACCATTGAATGCATTGGACGTTGACCTTCTGTGCCCCACATCGGAAACTAAGCATTTAAGACAAAGAGGGGGTAACCGATCAAGCCCCATTTAATGTAATGGACGTTGACCTTCGGTGCCCCCAACATCGGAAACTAGACATTTAAGACAGTCAAAACTATTCCTTATTTTAATCTATGAACTCCACCAATAATTGGCCCACCATTTTTTATCCAAATCGGAGCAAACTTTAAAATTTGACCCCGACAACATGAAATGGACCCTTATTATTGATTTTTGCTTGTTTTAGCTATAAACTCTGAAACTTTAGGCTTCTACTTTACAAAACTATACCTTTTTCTGAATCCTTATGGTTGAACAACATAAAGGTGTGCTTTTCAACATTATTGGATCAATTTACAAATTTGACGCCTGTACAAACTTGTTGGCCCCTTCTCCTTAAGCCCACTTTTGCGGCCACTAAGATCACGTTTCAGGTGGGTCCGGTCAGTCTGTACATATTTAATCACTCAAACCTTTGGTACTTGAGAGGTGTTACAAATGTGTGCTAGCTCCAGGGCTACCAGGGTTGTATTGGTCAAATCCCACAGTCACCAGTTTTGGGAAATTTCAACTTGAGTAGGTGATCCCACAAAAATCCATCTCAACACATAAAAAACCCTGACTTTATGTTATTTTAGTCCACAAAGGTTAGTACTTAGGGATTTTTAGCATGATCAGGAAATGTCTTGTGGTCATAAACTTTTGGAATACTTGGAGTACTTTGGAGTACTGACAGGTGTGTTAGTAAAGTATAGGCCTACAGGGCAATGCATATGGATTGGTTCAAACACCCTCTGGCAGTGCTTTCCTAATTTTTAAAAATAGGCAATCGGAACACTTAAGTATATTGGCACATTTTTTGAAGAGCGCCCCAATTTTCAAAATTTGAATTTTGCACAGTACTATTTTTATTTATTTAATGCTTCGAGCTAATGTCTAGGAAAACTATACCTGCGAACGAGAGTGCTAAAAAATGCGTATTTATCATAAAATAAGCGATGGTTGTAATTAGAATTGGTCCCAGATTGGACCTTAACGGAAGAGCTGAAATGCTACGGTTTAGCACCCATCCATGATGAAATAGTGCCGCCTTGAGAAAATAACTTCTAACTTGACTTGCCTGAACCAATAAAACAAATATGGAATGGGTAGAAAGTACATGTCCCACTATTTCAGGCTATTTTCAACTTGGAAGGCCGTTCAAGCAGCAGTTGAATTATTATCGGGGAATCCCCGATAATAATTCTTCTAATTACAAAATTCCTTCGTTTGTTGAAACATAGACATTTTTCGAGCTTAACCATTCACAGGTATAGTTACTAGCCAAGTTACCAATGCAACATGTAAAAAAATTTCAAAATTTTTGAAAAAATTGGGGGAGCTCTTCAAAAAAAATGTGCAATATTGCTTTAAAACCACATAAGATGGCACATCACAATGCACGCGAGAATGCCAATGTGTCTTAATGAAGAAAACAATATGAAACGGTTTTCAACCCTGGCTAGCATTCCCATCACATCACGTTGTAAAGACCTACAGTTTTCCTCTGTAACTACTACCCAGAAAGTTACCTTCATCTGGACAGGCAAGTGGCCATCCTTATATAGAGTCAGCCAAGACTTTAAATAATGCATGAGCAATGGGCCAACTCCAAAATTTGTCAACCTTGGCAGGGACGAATTATTTTTTCAATTGCCCTTTCTTTCCAGTCAGAAGGAGACACTGAAGTATATTAAAATGAATAACCAAGGCCAAGTCTCCGCACAAAAACATGAAATAGATGGCCACGATCAAGCAAGTTGCCATGGCAACACATTTTTATGGTGCTAGGACGGAATTTGTCGTCCCTCGCCAAATTTTCATTCATCTATCCTACATCGCCTGCCTGTGTAATTTTAATTCAGTATACAGCATGATGAAGCAAACCATATACTCATAATAAAAGGAAAAAAAATAGGCTTAAAACCTAATCAATTGCTATGGGCAACTCAATGTTAAAACCGAGGGACGAATTGGCGATTCCGTCCCTCCGCGCTAACATATTGCCTTTCGGCCATAGCAACATGTTCCATTATGGCCATGCCATTTCCTCCTGCAATTACGTGCATTGGCAGTTCATTGCTCAAACCCCACTCAAGTGTCCAATCTACCAACAGGAAGTTGGGACAATTGCAAATGTCAGCTCAATTTCCGGCCCTCCGCAAAAACGGTTTTTTGGATTTGGACCCCAATACACAACATCAACCTGTTATGGTGGATGCGTATTTAGTCAAGCCTTTAAGCACTTCCTTAAACTTGGAGTGATAATTTTGCTATTTTCCCATATTTCCACAGAATTAGTCAAATACCTTTCCTCTTTTTATAGACTGACATAGCGTACCCACCCTAACCCCATGTCTATACCGCCCGATTTCATTGGTTATCGTACTCAAGATAATATAATGCACTAAGCCAATCAAGACTGGTAAGAAAACACTCAAATGATTGTGTACATTATATAGAAGGTATATTATGATTGGTTGCCAGAGGTTATATCATGCTATAAACTCATGTAATGAGCAATCGGAGGTCCTGTAAGAAAGATGGTAGACCTCAGGTGGTTTTAACATGAATGATTTCTTTCCTTTAAGAGTTGTATTGGGCAAAAAGAGCTTCTGAAGTCCACATTAATTAATTGGCATACAGGGTGAGTGGGGAGGAGGAAGACTTTCTCTCTACTCAAACAGTTTTGAATGTGCCTCAATTTTTTTCTTCCACACCAAAAATCATTGAAAAGCTCATACATTTTGCTCACAGATTAAGCATTTCAAATATGCGAGGTTGTAGAATTTTAACTAAAAATCGGCTAAGCCTACACTAAATTGTGCGTAAAACTAAATACCCTAATATGAGGATGGCATCCATTGATTTTCAGAAGCCCGATTCCAAAGGTTTTACCCCAATTCAGTGTTTTGACTTCCATGACGAATTTTTTGATGTGACGATCCATTTACAAGCATGAATTGAAGTAATGAGATGTTTATATTTCACTCGTTTTGGCAGTATGTAAAGTGATATGTTAGGAAACCTGAGCTTTTTAAAGATTAAGATAGGATAGCTTTTTTTATGACTTGCCATGTAAAGGATGGTGCCATTTCAGTCAATAGCAAAACATCCAGTTGTTTCCAGTGACCTCTTAATCCAAGTCTCAAATAAAAATTAATGATTGGTGAACTCTCTCCATAATGAGGGAACTTTTTCAGCTGATTTAAGTAGAATGAAAAATAAAAAAATATATACTTGTTTTTTGAAAACTCCTAACTACATACAAAATTGGGCCATGACCAAGTGTCTCATAAACAATTTCAAGGAACAACCAAACATACATCAATTCACCTTCTTTCTACACCAGCAACCATTCACACCTTTTTCCATTAGCACAATGATCACAATTCAAGCACTGGGCTATATTTTGTTAGACTTACAACAAACCATCCATTAGACACCAGAAATATACTGGAAAATCCCCAACATGACTCCAGCGGTTATTTTTATCCTGTAGCATTTTTTAGGTACTTGTTGGTACTCTCATCCATACCATATGGATACTTATTAAAAAGCACACTAGCTCAAAATATGGAGGGCAGCTTACTAAAAAGGTGCACTAGAGATTTATCTCAGGTGTCCCTAAAAAATCGAAAGTACTGATTAAATGATGCCCTGATGTAAGCTTTCCACTCAGAAATAACCCCCCATCTGAAAGGATTAAGCTGAGAATTTTTTCTTTGGTACAACAATTTGAAATTCTAATTTCGTATAGGAGCAAATAACAAAATTTCAGCCTATGGTTTTATATTGAATATAAGCAATCAGAATCACTGTTTTCCTTTCTCTGTTTAAGGCATTTTTCTTAGCCAAATACAAGGTAAGAAATCTATTGATTGTCAAGTCTATATGAAATTACATTATACCACCACATATTTTGTGCCTCAAAAACTCCTCGTTGGCACCTTAAACCCATTGTATGAATACTTGATCTTTGGGTGTTTTTTTAATCTTTACAATCCAAGTGAAGCTAGTGATGTTTTTAAGGGTGATGAGGGTCCCTTCAGTACGCACACCTATTTTGCAGCTGCGCATCGTTAGCGTGAATCTTACGCACTCGCTATATAATGTGCGTCGACTGTTTTTCCTGAAATGCGTTCTAACGCTAGCGCGTGGGTTCGTGAAGTTTTTGCAAATTCGTTTGGTGACGTTTTTTTGATCTCGTCTTAGGGTTTTTGATTATTTTCGATGCTTTTTTTTTGTTCACACTCGTGCTTTTTCGGGTAATTTACACATTCGCTTTACTAAAACTAATACCCGACAGGCATCTTTCTAACGCCACATATAAACCCCACAATTCAGAACCAGGAGAAATCGATCGGAGGAAAGTGTAAGCGCTTTTTAATTGAGGTCGTCGAATTTTGAGGTCCAAGACCTCCATTCATCATTAAAACAGTAATCTTCGCTACAAGCTGCGGGGTGATGAATCCGAACTGTCGGAATAATGAACCTTTAGAATCTCGAGAGAACTCTGCAATGACCTGATGAATTAATCTAGATACTTTGAGGCCGCGATGCCACGATTGCACTATTTATTTCCACATTTAGAGAAGTGGATAAAAACAAATATTCCCATCAGACTAAGTTTTTTCTGTTTTTTGGTGGTGATGACACCAATCAAATTATTTGGCAACCTTAACCTTAACACTAAACTAACCCTAACCCTGAACTAAAACTTGATCCTATCATTAATTGTCCGCTTCAAATCAATTGTTTCATTAAAAAGTTTGGAATAGCGAACCCCTTTTGAAATTCGGAATAAGGAACACGGTATCTGGTTTCAATATAGCGAACCTTTAGCTTGAAAACGAGCCTTAATTCTTTAAACCTCTTACATAGTCGTAAAAGCAGATCCATTTACAAATTCAGAATAGAGATCCGTTCCAATAATCGGAAATAGTGAAACCATTTTTTATATCAGGAATAGGGACCCTATTTTCGGAATACCGAACCTTTTAAAGGTTAAAAAAAGCGAATGCTCAAAACGCATGTTCGAAAACGAACCTTCGGAACATTGAACCTTCAGAAATAATCGAGAGAACCCCAAAATAACTATACTTCTCATAGAAGTCCGGCATGTTAATGCGGAAGGATCCAAAGTCTGTATAATTGCCTGTCTGTTCAGCCATGTTTATAGCCTGCATGCCGATATCACAAACACCTTGTTTGGTTTCTTCTTTTTAAAGTCAACAATTGCTGAGTTTTTCGTGCATGAAGTTGACATATTTTCCAACTTCTTTCTAAACTTTTTTGGAATTGTAATTTGTGTTTTATATTCGACGTTTATGGCCACTTGTACATTAGATCGAAATCACTTTTGGTAGATTTGCGAGAAAAACCGTAAATCTATCATAATCACTCCTTGGCGTGTTATGATGCGTTTATATCTTGCGCTAGTTCGGTCGTAGGTAGGCGCTAAAAAAGTTTGGCTGCGCCCACAACAGTTCATCAAGACGCACTAAAATGAAAAGAGGTGTATTTTTGGTTACATTTTTGGCAGAGTTTCCTAAAAACTAAAGTTCGGGACCCCCTATTTTTATTGATGCGGCGCCTTAAAGAGCTGGCATATGACTTTAAGTACATAATTTAAAAATAAAAATCTGCCGTGCAGAAGTTTTATTTTTTATGAGGAAAATGGCGTTTTTCCTCAGTTTCCCATAGTCTCTGTACCAATTTTTCCAAAAAATGTGATTTTTGAAACTTCATACCTCAAAAACTAAGTCGTGACCACCATTTTTATTTCAGATTTTTCATTTACACCAAAAAAAAACCGATGAAAGTAACATATATCTGAAAATAAAGGAAATCTGGCCGTTAGCTTTATGGTCCTCTATCACCCTTAAGGCCATCTTTCATGCACAATAATGATAATCAAAACAGAATGCTCCATAATCAATGCAAATTATAATAATACAAAAAACTGTAATCAACCTGATTGATCAACTGTAATTGTAAATGCTGCATTCCTTACGAATCAGGCCTACTTTCATTGCAAACTTTTTAGGACGATTGCTTATGTCATTTGCCCTATGTCCAATCTCTGTAGTTTCACACTGGTCTGGAGTGGGAGCATTTGGTAACCTTAACTAAACTGCATGCACATTGGTGAGACTGGAACCGAGGTCAATTTTATGAGCAATCAAAAACAGTGTAACTGGTGGTACTGCTGAAGAGGGCTAAGCTGAGCTGCATTTCAACTGGTCTTTGAAATAAATATACAATTAATCGCCCAATAAAAATGCTGTATGAAGGCAGATAGTGCTCATGTAGTTTCGTTAAACAGTTGCCTTTCTCATTACCAGGAGTATTCTGTTGATAACGATAACTTGTAAACAAATTCATACCTTTGTTAAGTTTTCTGAAAGTGCGTGTTCCGATCGTATTTGGGACCCCCCTGATTTACCCGGAAGTAGTACGATTTTGATGTCAGATGAAGCCGTATTTTATAATTATGTTCCTGAAATTGGAGCCCTCAAGTTCATTTTATTACAAGATATAAACAAAAAACCCACCGTTTTAGTGGTAAAACCATCAATATTGCACCAGTATTGAATAGGGCTCTGCCAACATGTATTATTGCGTTTCTACCATCAAAACCGCAAGTTTGTTGCCCCACTGTTCCTTGATGGGGTGTATGTGCAATGCTAGCTCTCATATCAAGTAGAGAAAAACAATACACATATAAATCGGAAACTATGCACCTTTAAAGGGCAACGAGAGATTGTGAGGAACCCAAATATTTGTGTCATAAGCCAAGTAAAAAAAAAAACATGTTTCTCGTCCGGGTTTTTGAAAAAAAAAGGAGGAGGAGGGGATTTTTATTTTTTATTTTTCAAGGATGGCCGCCATTCAAGATTTTCGTAAACTCCAGGCGTTAACTTTATCACATGTGACGTCAAAACTAAAGCGGAAATAAGGTCACAAAAGAACTGAACAGATTTACAAATGTTTAATTAGTGTTAGCACCATTTTAGCACATCTTAATGTTTTAGTGTTAGAATACCTCCTATTAAAAGTATCAAAACTGAAGCACTATCTTCCAATTGGACAAGAGTTCATATGCAAATTCTCTAAAACTCATAATCGTCGGTACAACAGAATAAATGATACGGATGACTCAATCTCGTGGTTATAACCTCTCCGCCAGTCGCATTTATTTAAAATCGTCAACGTACTATGTATCAGGCATGATGTTGTGGCGCGAGATCCAGGGTGTGCCAACCCTACGAGGACCGTGGGGGGAAAAAGGCAGAGAGTTTTAAAGGGCAAAATAAAAAATTGCTTCAAATGGCAAGGGCAATGAAGGCAATCAGCAAGGTTAAAAGGCATCAAGGCAATGGTCCAATGGGAAGGGCATCAAGGCATTTTTCAGTTTCTTGAAGTCCGTAAGCCAGTTCTGGCTTGCATGGAGGGCACTTGAAGCTAAGTGGACTGTTGGACCAAACCTGAACAAAGCTCCAGATGGGAAGGTTAGGTGGTCGCCTAGGAGCTTTATCAGAGGCAAGGATCTACTATTAGCCTTTCAGTGTTTTACTTAAGAGGAGACAAGAAATATATTGGGAAAACTCATATAGTTTGCATTTCTTAAAGTATCATGATAGTGATGCATTTTGATGACTTCGGAGATATCATCCAACTTTTCATTAACTAGTCATTTACTGCTTCAACTGCAGTATGAGAAAACACACAATAAATTTATGAGTATAAACTTAAAATAGCCTCAAATTTGAATCAGAGACGAGAGAAGAGAAAAAGGTGTCATTTATGAGCCCAATCAAAACATTGTACAGGGTGGTACTGCTGAAGAGGGCGAAGCTGATCTGGGGTCATGTCAACTGGTCCTTTGAACTAATATCCAATGTATCACCATTAAAAATGCTTATGAAAGGCAAGATCGAGCTCCATGTAGTTCGTTAAACATTTGACTATTCTCATTACCATGGGCCAGGAGATTCTGTTCTGTTTGATAACGATACCACTTCGATAGCAGGCAAATTCATAACTTTGTTAGTATTTCTTAAAGGGGCGTGTTCCCATCGGCTTTGGGACCCCCCTTATATACCCCTGAAAGTTAGTATCAATATTGATATAGGATGAAATGCCGTATTTTTTCTCATTATGTCCTAAATTTGGCCCGCAGTTCATTTTATTACCAAGATAATAAACAAAAACCACCGTTTTATGGTTAACCATCAATAGTAGCGCAGTATTGACGGGCTTTGCAACCTGCATTTTTGCGTCTACCCTCAAAACAGCAGGTTTGTTTCCCACTGTACTTGATGGGGTGGTTATGTGCAAGTGCTATTCTCTCATATCAAGTAGAGACACATACACATAAATCGGAACATTCACCTTTAAAGGTGCAACAGGAGATTTTTGAGGCACCCAAATTATAGTGTCTAAGCCAATAAAAAAAAAAACATGTTTCTCGTCCGTGTTTTTGAAAAAAGGGGAGGAGGGGCTTTTTTATTTTTTAATTTTTCAAGATGGCCCGCCCTTCAAGATTTTCGTCAACTCTCAGGTGTTAACTTTATCACATGTGACGTCAAACTACAGAGACATCAGGTCACCCAAGAACTGACATAGGACATGTTTAATAGTGTAGCACCCATGTTTTAGCACATCTTCATGGTTTTAGCTTGTTTAAATACCATACCTCCTATTAAAAGTATCACACGGAAGCACATCGTTCCATTGGACAGAGTTTCATATGCAAATTCTCTAAAACTCATAATCGTCGCAACAGATAAAAAAATGAATCGGATGAACTCATCTGCGTGTTTATAACCTCTTCCGCCATTCGCATTTTTATTTAACATCGTCAAGTACTATGTTCATGCATTGAGTGTTGCGCGATATCCAGGGTGCAAACTAAGGACCGTGGGGGAAGGCATTTTTAAAAGGTCAAATCAAAAAGTGCCTTCAAATTGCAAGGGCATTAAGGCAATTCACAGCAATTGTAAAAGGCATCAAGAAGGCAATTTTCACATGGGGAAGGGCATCAAGGCTTTTTTTCATTTCTTTGAGGTCCGTTAAGCAGTCTGCCTGCATGGATGGCACTTGAAACTAAGTGGACTGTTGGATCCAAACCTGAACAAAGCTCCATATCGGGCATTTAGGTGGTCACCCTAGGACCTTATCAAGATGCAAGGATCTACTATTAGCCCTTCAGTGTTTTACTTAAGAGGAGACAGAAATATAGTGAGAGTAAAATCATATAAGTTTGCAATTTTTCTGAAAGTAATCATGATCGTGATGGCATTTTGATGGACTCATGAACTATCATCCACTTTTCTCCTTACTAGTCATTACATCTTCAACTGCATTATGAGAAAAAAACATACTTTATGGATGTATAAACTGAAAATAGCCTCAAATTTGAATCCCAGAGAGAGAAAAGAAAAAAGTGTAGATAATATTACATAAAGGCAACTGTTTTATGATTTATCCCTTTGCCCCTGCTTGTTTTGTTTGAATTATACGCCGCGATTGCGATCCACAAAACAGGTCTCTTTTACACAATCAAACACTGGCACTTGATGACATACTTAATAGGGCTATCAATGGAAACAGCATAAAATCAAATGCTGGTATCAGTGAAAGTGGTCGGGAATAAAAGTCGGGGGTTTTATCACTTGAAGTTGATTCCGATTTGTAAAGTTTCT
Organism: Ophioderma brevispina; assembly: GCA_023653785.1. Lineage (NCBI taxonomy): Eukaryota > Metazoa > Echinodermata > Ophiuroidea > Amphilepidida > Ophiodermatidae > Ophioderma > Ophioderma brevispina. The sequence goes on along the minus strand of JAMKCH010013511.1, from coordinate 24,531 downwards.
TGCCAATTTTAAGGAAAAAAGGAAAAAAAATAAAAAAAATAAAAAAAGTATAAATTTCAGAAATTTATTGGTCAACTTATCGAGGGCTTTCCTGGCGAATTATTTTTTTTTTCAATCTATTTCTGTATTTTTAAAAGTCACTCGAGATATTCTGAACCGTATCATCATTTTTTCACTAATGGGACTAAAAAAACGGCGAAATCGTACTAGTGCCCTGGTGGCATGGTGCTGCAATACAGAGAGGAGATCTACAAAAAAAACAATGGCCGCGCCCATAGCATTACTAGAGTGTGTAGATTCAGAGGGCGTTTGGGCCATTTAACTGCTTAATCTGCATTAAACCCCTTGGGGATGTCATTTTAAAAGATGTTACGTTTTCGGATGATATCATGACTGATTACAAAGTCGGGAAAAAATGATAGTAGGACTTATGCAGCAAGAATTGCATTTTCGGGGAGGCGAAAGTTCGGCAGTCATCAGTCTTTGAAAACGGAATGCTCATTCCTGATGGATTTTCGTTTTTTTATTGATATTTTTCATTTTTTTGAAAATAAAAAATAAATCGAGGCGGCTTCAAAAAAAAGGAAGCGGGCGGGGACGAGAAAACATGTTTTTTCTGTACTTGGCCTATATATGTCATATAGCTTGAGACATTCAATAGATTCTTACATTGTATTTGGCTACAGAAATGTCTTTAATAAAAGAGAGAAAAAGGTGATTTGATTTGCCTGTATTTCAATCAATATATAACATAGGCTGAATTTCGTATTTGCGTCTATTTTTTACGGAAATTAGAAATTTCACAGTTTTATAAGCAAAGAAACAGTTCTCAGCTTAATCTTGTCAGAAGGAGATATTGTTGATGGAACGCTTTACGTCAGGGCAAACATCAAGTACTTTCGATTTTTTAGGGGACATCTTGATATGGGAAATCTCTCTTGCACCTTTAAATTGTGAAGCCATTTTGATCAAAATTATTAGATCAAATTATTGCTATGTACAAGTCAAACATCTAGCCATTAAAAATGCAAGGAGATTTTGGGCATCCATAATTGTGAAGTGCTTTCATAGATAACAGACTTCTTGCCTTGTATTTGACTTCAGAAATGCTTGAAATTTTGAAACAAAAGGCAATTTTCATTCGTTTAATTTCAATATAAACATATGGCTGTATTAGATTGCACCTATAGCAATTGCACACTTTTTGTACCAACGAATTAATTCTCAGCTTATCCTTTCACATGGAGATGATTTTGATAGAAGCCTTTACATTAGTGCAAAAATCAGAATTGCACATTGAAGGGGAAACCTGTTATGCCGAAATCTCTTGTGAACCTTTGAAAACTGACAGTTTATATTTGCATTTGATGCAAACAGGGCATTCATATTACTGATAGCCTAAGCATGTTTACATTTTCTCTAAAATTCTGTCGGGTGGTCTGTGCTGTGTATACTCTCAGAGCATTTATATGGAGAGAGTCCTCCATGCATCAACTAAAAATAACTTCTGGAGCCACACACTTCCAAATGTTACCATTATCAGTAATATTCCATACACATAAAAATAAAAAAAGTTCTGATGCTTTTAACCAAATGATTGTCAAATACTAGCAGGATTCATTTCATGCCCGGCATCTGGGGCAAAGTCAGTTGGCACCTGCACATATTAATTCACAAGAGGCAAATATATAGGGCATGATTTCACTTGAAGAACCTTCCCAAATGGACTTCAAATTATCAGGGGAGTGCAAATGGTAGAGTGGTTATGGCTGCTGGATGTTGTATGATTATTGCACATGAAAGCTCACAAGGTCAAGGGCAAGGTCAAATTGTAATTAAATTTAAAAAAAGAAAAAACCTAAAAAATTAAAAAAAAATATTGAGCAAATTTTGCGAAGTATGAAACAAATGCAAGCTCCAATTTGCATAAAAAGCCATGTTGCAGCCTATGAACATGTCAAGCGTAAAAAGTGCGTTGGAAAAATTTGCAAAGTGCATGTATGCCAACTGTAGAAGTTTATTGACCCTAGATATTAAATATAACTTTTGACCTTGAACTGTAAACACCTTCAGGATCGCGATCACATCATGAGTCATTGCAGATAATCAATAATGTTTTTCAGCAAAAAATTTGAAATCCTTTACTCTTTATAAAAACCAAAATACATTGCGGTCCCCGGACCGCACCGCGAGTGTCAACCAAGGTCACCCTGAAGTCACAAAATGGCAACCCCAACCACGCCCCCTCCTTTCCACCCAAATTACATCATCGTAGTGCTTACGGAACTCATATGGCAGGCAATATATTAAGGTTTACATTTTGACTGCCAAAGGTCACAGGAAGTCACCAATGGTCACATGAGGTCACCAAATGTCACCCCACCCGGCCCCCTCTTTCCACCAAATTACATCACCGTAGCCCTTACAGAACTCACACGGCAGCCCATATAGAAGGGTTAACATTTTACCACAGACACGCACACACACACCCCAGATGGGCGTTGTAACGGGCTGCCGCCTCTGAGGGGGCAAATTTTCCGTCTTGGGAAATTTTCCCTCTCCAGGGGGGTCTAAACGTTCAAAATTTCCCGGCCAGAGGGATAAAAAAACGGCATGATTTAGAGGATTTTTGACAAATTTTTCACGGCCAAAGTAGTTCGGGGGGCCACATGGCCCCCCCTGCCTGTTTTACGCCACTGACACACACACCGTACAAGACATACGACCAGAGTAATCCCATTGTGCCTTCTGCCAATTCTTGCAGACGACAAAACCAATACAAAGTACCCAGTCAAGGAAGATTAGGAACATTTCCAAATTTAGTAGGCATGAAGCTTTGTCTGGAGAAGACAGTAAGAGTTAGCAGCACCTATAACAAAAGACACTAAGAGAAAGACATGAAGTCATGCTTTGTACACACCAGATGTATAGCACGATCCAGCATGCTTTGTTAGGTAACCTGTCCAAGAAGTGGAAAGAGAATCAGAATTGGTTTGAGTTAGAAACTGATACCCAAAATGGGTCTCTACATGAGCAACATTTTTAGTCTTTTACCCTTTCCAAAAAGGTTCTTGTGTCAGTACAATGCTCATAAAACCTTGGTCGACAGTGCAAACATAAAACCTCAGGCCCTGTAGTATATAAAACATATCTGACGTTAAGAGATGGACATTGAAGTTAAAGTTGCATTTGTTGATTTCCAACACCTTCTGTGTATTCATTGATCATGTAGATATCCTTGAGAAAAGGCTTATCCTCAAAATTTGAGCTGATCCGTCTTGCGGTTTGGGTTAAGAGCAAGAACTCTTTTCCCACGGCCCAATGCTACTGTGCTGTAATTTCTGTCCGTTTACGGACAGGAAAATACAAAATTGAGAATTTCGTACAGATTGCGACTCCGAATTTGCACAGGAAGATGGGCACACGGGAGGGATTACTAAGGCTAACGGTTCCGATGATATAAAAAATACTCAACATTTTAGGTAAGTCGGGGGGACGGGCTGTGGATCACGAAAATGCACCCTTATTTTCTACTACAAGCAACCACAATTTGTCCTCAAAAAATTTTGGTTCTATTTGGGGAAATTTACATGGACTTTCTGGACCAAAGTCAATGGATTTAACTAAATTTGCAGAATGCATTTTCTGCGGGAAATATTGTAAAAATGTTTTTCTTTGAAAGGATTTTCAAAATCTGGATGGAATTAGAAAATTGGATTTCGAAAAATGATAACTGGCATCTCTGAAATCTAAACAGAGTTCCCTGGGGAGTGACCCATATCTGTTTCAGCAGCCAGATATTAAAGATTCATATCGCAGAATTTTTTAGTAACACCTTTATGGTAAAATATTGGTTTTCATTTTTAAATCCAGAAATATATCTGCTTATATTGAAAGTAACAAAGCATGTATGAAGTTCTCAAGAGATCAATATAGGGATTATTTACTTTGCACAGAGTCCACTAGGACAACAGCACTATCCACAGACCAACCTGACCTACCTTTGAAGTACTTTTAAGTGAAATTTCGCGGAGGCTTTTATTTTTGCAAATTTGCGAATAAATCTACAGCCGTGAAAATAAACTCGCGAAAAAATAATGTAATTCAAGAATGCTCATAAAGGTAAACATATGGTAAACAGCATCCTCCCCCCCCCGCCCGATTCACGGGGAAGAAATTTTTTCCCAACATTTGCAACATTACCCACTATTACCTACCCTACTTATAACACTTCTCCATTTTCTTCCAGTAAACAAACTTGAAAAATGTAAAAAGAAAACCTAATCGAGACCCATAAAATCTTGCCCGGCCGGCCGGGTACAAAAACAGAACCAATGCCTTGTTCTCCAACTTCAACCTCTCTGAAATCTAAATGCAATTCCCATGTGCATTTCGCCTTTGACCTTTGACCCTTTTGGGCACTGTTTTCACACGTGTACAAGGTACGGGTAATTTTGTGAGATTGTTTTGAAAATCATATTTGGGACTTCTTAGAACTTCCTATTACACTGGAAATCTGTATTAACTCATCTGGATGACGCGATATCTATCGGTGTAATCGGACCGGAAAGTTCGCACTGCAAGTGAGGCACCGCGACGGAAATAACCGGAGAAATGACAGACCAAAAGAGACCGCGGTCTGAGAAGAAAACGGAACATGAATAATTATGTTTATATCCTCGGAAGAGGAGCTTATAATCTTGTAGATACAAAACGCAGAAAACAGTGTTGCAGCTGGAAAAGATTAATAAATGAAAGCCCTATCAGGGAAATTAAATTTGTTATATTGTGGGGTTCAATAATAGTAATTTGAACGCGATTTTGGTGTAAATCTATCGGCACATAATATGAAAGCTCCCTGAAATAAAACGTACCAGAATGGTTTTCATGGCCATGTGGAGTATTCCTGCGACAAAAAATCCAGATTTATTGCGACCAATATACACAACTACACGATCATGGAAGCTACCATGTTTTCTTTCCCTGTGGTAATGACAACACCGCATGCAATAACCCAACAGAGCGCAGCGAAAATATATCCCATACGCGCAGATATCACATGCAGTTTGCCACAAGCCTCAAGATCTTTGTGAACTTGTTGAGCACACAAAGGATAAGATCGATCTCGTTAGAATTTTTTATTGCAAAAAAAATACACTTTTTAAAATCCTCATGATATGAGAAAAATGTTAAGAGGGGGTTTTTAGATATCTTTGTGATTCAAAGGTTTTAGTTGGCCTAAACATAACAATCCATGAAAACAAGGACATTAAAACGGGGTCGGTAATATTTAGGTTTATCGCAGTCGCACTGTACCCACTGATCTCTATATCACTTGGATTGGCTACACAACATCAATTGTATATAGATGAAATGGAGCAACGGGCGGGCATCTTGGTTCACCGAACACACCTCACCATTCCGAGACACCTGTTTAACAGAATGTTGTATCCCGGGTGCACGTTTGTGCAGACAGCCATTCCTGTACGCGCAATAAACAACAATCGCTCACTGAAAAAATTGGCTTGATTTGTAGTCTTTATTGGTCGCTTATCCACTTTCAATGGGAACAATTTTAATAAAGGACCGGCTCTTAACCACCTGCTGGGCTCTTTTTTTTGGATGACAATATGGTGCTATCAGTGCTTCAATACCAAAGCCCAGATTTCCATCCATTGTAATGAGATCAGTGTTCGAAACCCCTCTAATGCGCGGTCACAGCATTCTACGTACTTTTCAATGTACGTATACCGAGTAGCGCTTCTTTGTATGATACAGAGTTTCCTAATTTTTTATTTTTTTTTTAACAAGCAAGGCGGTTCTTTTCGCGAACCACAAAGGTCCCCCCCCGCCCGTCGAGGTGTAAGGAAAAGTAACATAAACTTAAGCTCACGGGAGGATTGTGATAATACCGCTTGGGGCCCCTATGACATTGGAACAATTCTGGTATCAATGTTTTGACTTACACCCACCAAGTTCCATGACCCACAACCATTTGTAGTTGTTTGACCTTGGATGGCCCACATGACTTGAAATGACCTTCAAAAAAATTCAGCACTGAATGTTTACTACACCCATCAGTTTCATGACCATACAACCATTTGTAATGATTGACCTCAGATGACCCCCGATGACCCATAAAATGACCTTTGAAAAAATTAAGCAATAAAACGTTGATTACACCCACCAGTTTCATGACTATACACCCAATGCATAGTGATTTGACCTGAACCTCGGATGACCCCGCATAACCTTTAAATGACCGCACAAAATTTCTGCAACCTGAATATTGCCCGCACCCACCAAGTTTTCATCCTCCCACATGATTATGGATTTGACCTTGAATGACTCACATGACCTTGAAATGGACCTTCAAAATTTTCGGCACCGAATTGTGACCACACCCACCAATTTTCATATCCTAACCACAATTTTACAGGTTAAAGCAATTTTTGACCACCTTTGACCTTTGACCCATGGCACTTGACCCATCTCCGAACTCAGCCGCCGCCTTATTAAGCGACATCTATGGTGCAAAGATTGACACCCATACTTGCTTATAACAATATAGTGTTTGACAAGGTTTATAGCATTTAAAACCCCTATTTTTTACCACATTTTTTGACCTCATTTGACCCTTTGAACCCATGACACATGACCCACCTCCAAATTCATCCACCGCCTAATTGAGATGCATCTATGTTTCGAAGATGGACAACCACACTTGCTCCAAAGATACCGTGGGACCCACAACACATCACACACGCACACACACACTCACACAGCGAACGGTGAGCATTCTAATTCCCCTTCGCCAACATAAGTTTGGGTGGTACCAAAAATGATATTTCTCAAAGAATCCCAGGCTCTTTTTATAAAATTAAGCATAAATGTATGCCATTTTGATAAATTCTACATTTTAAAGGACATCGTTAAATTAAAGCTGTGTTTTTTAATTTCACAATTTAAAGTACACGCGATAGTTCCTTTTCAGAAAGGCCAGAACTTTGACTTAACCACCGATCATCGTTCAATTGGTGTGAAAAACTAAACATGGCTTTTGGCAAACGATCGCGGTAAAAATCCCACGTGGCGGCTTCGTTAAGTCGTCTACTGCTTCGAAAGTTATGCGTGAAAATGGTGTTTTCTCGCAAGGAATACTCCAATGACATGCAAACCATCTGGTCGTCATATTTAGGGATATGTCATTATACTATGTCCATGATTTGATCCCAGAATCCCTTTAATGATCATTTCTTGTTAACAATTGACAAGCAACAATAAAAACTCGCGAAATGTCGGTCTTTGCAAATTTGCAAAAAATTCTGCCCGCGAAAATATGACTTTACAGTATAATAATTCAATTTTATTTTAGTTAACCAACGTTTAAAATCCGGTTTGGTCCCCGCTAAGGGGATGGCCGGATACACCTCCACCCATAACAAGGGTTACAAATTTTGGTTTACATTAAATACCTTATCATCACGTAAAAATATGATTGGGTGATACAGAATTTTTTGTTATTCCATATACCCCCTATTGAGTACACATTCTTCTTCTTTTCTCACCCATACTATCTCTATGTCGACCTCCGACTAGACACAATATATTGCAGTGATTTAATTGGGTACTAATTCTGGATTAACATTGTGTTTCACCTCTCCCTTGCACTGCACATTTGGATTTAAGTAATTTGGATTTGGGGAAATGAGGCAAGTTTGCGAATATCCATCCTTGAGGGGACTTTAAGGGTCGTTGGTCATTTTAAACGGAATATTCTCATGCCTGGTTTAATGACTGTTATTCTGGGTTCTCCAAGTCAGCCAGTGGGCCAAATCTGTCCCACCAAAAAAAACCCAATCCAAAACATACATAAAAATAGAAATCAGTGTCATTGGCCCTTGAACAAATGTATTTGGCCTTTGGATAAATATAAATGAGAACCCCTGCCTAAATAAATTTCCAAAGTAGGTGATATCTAACAAAAGGCAGCTCTTCCAGTTGACCATTCTGAATCTACTCGACTGTTTCAACAAAATCTAGCTCTCACACCATCTTGACTGATCACGGACTCAATAATTCAATTCTTTCACTCTGCGAATGTTTGCCTTCATGTCAAATAACAGCTTAAGGAGTCAATTACGAGTTGATGGAAACAAGGAACTGCAATGGCAGATTTACAGTGTCTCCAGTGCAAAATCCGGTGATTTAGACCGTGAAACCGATAGGCATAGAGTCAACAAAACTACAGTGTGTCCACTGTAAAATAGGACATAATCACAACCACTGCACCGGTGAGTTAACAGAATCAATGCCTATTGAAATGGCAGAAATACTGTGCATCCATTCCAAAATGAGACAAGCATTGTCATACAATGGCTATATTGAATCAGGTTTGAATACTTGGTAACATTATGCCCGATTGCAAAATGTCATGTGATTTGGAAAACCGTGTGGGGTGTCACACTTGGTCGGTTATGAAACTGCCTGCATAAAGGCTTTGTATCCTTCAAGCCACTATTGGAACGGCCAGCGGGTATATTCAAATTTCCAAAAAAAAGCCTGATATTTCCAGAAATTATACAGAGGTCTGTAATTTTGGAACCGACCATACTACAGATGTAAAACAAAGGTTGAAATGTGTATTTTAACTCATTTCGACAAAGTGGAGTTGGTCTCTTTTGGAATTAAGCTCACCATATGTCAAAAATACACCTTTAAAACATACTTGTCCTCTCATGTTTTGTGAGCAAACCACACCGTATGCTGCATCTTATTGTAATATTCTGCAAGCTACTGATCACTACTATTGCTCTTGTACCCCGAGCAAGAGTCGGGTGATAATTATTCAACACTATAGTTAGTCTGGCCTGAACTAAGGAGTGAAGTCATAACTTTCGCGCAGCTGCATCGCGCACGCCGTTTTTGTACGTTCGCATTTACCGCTGTGGCTTACTGCGATTTGCATGTTTAAGACTGTGTGAAAGCTATGACATCATTCCTCAGTTCAGGTTGGACGAAGTATACATAGTTTCATCTTGTGCATTTGTTCAAAGCAATTATAGTCACTGCATTTCTAGCAGCTGTAGGACGTTATATAACAGATCTAGGTTCTCTTGCAGAAAATGCCACTCATTAACATTCAGGGAACATGAAGCTTGGTAGGCATACCAGGAAATACAATATATCCTTTGCACCTGCTCTACCATGTGCTTTATTCTGTTAACAGAATAAGGCTCATGATACAAAGTAGGTGCAAAGGGTATAATGTAATTATGCCACTTTGTATACATTGTAAGGAAAGATTCCTGAGTGACGTAGGCAATACTAAATTGTTTTGTGTACATGTGGTGCTAATAATTAACAGTTCTGAATGGTAACCTAAATCCATGAAATAGGATGAAATTTAGGTATGAGGGAGACATACACATGAAATTTCCTCTGCTGGAAAGTTGTTCATTCCTGAAGTATGCGAGTGCATTTTTTCACTTCCTTAGTTTCCATTGAGATTTATGCCCTGCTCTCCACCCCCAAAAAAACATTGCACTTTTGTGTACATTGAGCAAACCAAGCTATTTGCATATTGTATATCTACCTTAATAGCCACATCCCTTCACTCCCCCTTAAAAATGTGAAAATTACATTGCACAATTGGAAATATACTACAACTATGTGGTCTGGCACTAGATCTAATTACAGTACTTAATAGTGTAGACCTGTCCAACTGAAAACACAATTTAAGGATGGTGTGATCTATTGGCTCAAATCATTAGCAGACTTGATTATTTGATTAAACAGAGGAGGTAGTCGCCTCCATAGTACAATGACACCCGTACAGTGGACATGGGATTAACAGGATCAATGGACATAAAGGCCGAGGTTGATGTTTAAAGGTTGTTATGATGGGGTAGTACAAGTTTATTTCAGTGTAAAGTTGTGAGAAAGACTTATGCATTATGCTGAAGTACAATATCCTGGTAGTGAACTTAATCTCCAATTACCACCATGCAAAACCACCGCAAGTCTTGACCTATACAAATATTTCTCAACCCATGCAAAATAGCCACCGGTTCCCAACCCACGCAAAACAGCCACCAGTTCCAAACCCATGCAAAACAGCCACCAGTTCCAAACCCATGCAAAACAGCCACCAGTTCCAAACCCATGCAAAACAGCCACCAGTTCCAAACCCATGCAAAACAGCCACCAGTTACAAACCCATGCAAAACAGCCACCAGTTACAAACCCATATCAAATGGCCACCAGTCCCAACCCATACAAATTAACCATTTGTACTCTTCAAAACCACCAGTGCCAACCCATGTAAAATGGCCACCAGTTCCCAACCCATGCAAAACCATCATTAGTCTCAACCCATGCAAAACCATCAGTATAACCATACAAAATTAACCATTTGTACTATTCAAAACAACCACCAGTCCCAACCTATACAAAAACCCACCAAAATGTCTCTCTTCCTGCACGCTCCTAGTTTGCCTAAGAAAAGGCTATGCTGTATACAAACCGAAAAGTCCGATTCCAGGAACAACGTACTGGTATAACTTTACAAAACATGCATGTGAACGCACTTCTGTATAACATGGCAATCCAATTAAGGCTGAAAAGCGGGGTGTGGTTAAATAGAGCTAAGCCAAATTGCCATCAAGGTTGCCAGGTAAAATTCAAAACTAAGTGACATAATCATGGGAGTCAGGTGCATCTGCAGATGATTAATGGGAGCTATGTAGCACATTAGACAGTTACTCCATTACAGTATTGACCTAATTGCAATACAAGGAATTATAGAAATTGATATAAATTAGTGCAATAATGATGACTCGCATTGACAGGTAATGCATGGAATTCCATTGTGATTGGGATGAAGAGGAAGCTTCATGCAATTGAGCAACCACCAGCAGATGGGTTAGATAAGCTAATGACGGTTGACTTCATGCTTCCTGTTGTTACGAGCCTCCAAAATGGCTTCCTGAGCAAACAAATTCATAATTTGTTGAATGCTGCTTCCCTGTTTGTGGAAGTGGTTTGCTGAAAGTTTAATTTTCAGGTCAAGTCAAATAGAATATAATAGATACATCTAATACTGATGGAGTGCAGGGCCATCCCTGGTTTTGTCGGCAACAAAGACTCAACATGCCCCATTAAAAATGGTCTGGGGACGCCCTCATGGAGCACGTTTTTTTGCTGTCATGTTAAAATTAATTATGAGGTGTTGGACGATTAGATGATTACACCCTACATGTGCTCTTAACACTGGTTGTTCAACTACATTTGCCTGCGGGCCAAAGAGTGCCCAATACTTTTTAAAAGACATGCTCGCAGGCCAAATGCACTTTTTAATTTTCTTATCTTTTCTGTATGTTTGTTTGGGCTGGTTGGTGTCATCAGTTGGCGGGCTGGATTGGCTCGTGTATTGGTGTACGTTCATCTCTAGTACAGGAATGATGGCTCCACATCCCCTTCAATAAATGATATTTTTTTATGATACTTATTCTGCCCATATGCTATAAAAATAAATAGGGATGAGTGCAGAAATGGCTATTATTTTATCTTTAACTGTTCCATCAATTCAAAAATATTTATACCTCTTGAAAAATGAGTAAATTCTTAAGATAGGACTACAATCTTAGCCAAAATGTGTTGGAACACAACTGCTCTTTTTGCCCCGATTAAGAGATAGATAGGAAAACATGTCAACTTGGGTTGGGAGGCTTGGAGCATTCTCTATCCATGCACCCCTCCCTATCCCCACCAATCAATGTTGGGTTCTTGTAGGGTGGCAAGAACAAAATTTCAGGATTCAGCATTGTCCAGGGGGAGAGGGGGGCATTTTGAAGTAGGCCTATAAAAGTGTTCCAACACTTTTGGCTAAGATTGTATACGTACTATTAGAAAGATGATTTCATGCTTAACTTAATTGCCTGTCATTTCAATTAGAAAAATGATATTGAAACGAAACTTGTACACAATATAGGTACAAATAAGATGTTTCATCCAAGTATCAAATTACACTTTCTCCCTGCCTTACTTTAGGGAATGGTCAGCATAGGCCATACTTTCATTGCGTTTTAAGCTACATTCATGGGTTTAACAGCAATTGTATGCAATATGCCAGTGTGCTTTCCGCGGCACAGAGTGTCTTATTTTGTGTTTAACAACTTAATATTTATTTCATAAGTGTCAATATTAACAACAAATAAATTTTAGAAGATACGTTAACTTGAAAAAAAAAGGATTTTAACATGTTAAATACGTTTCATATAGGGTTACGCGCTTTATTTGATACATAGGTTAAATTTTAAATTTCAAATGAAAATAACCGAATTCGAAAGGGAAGGACTTGATTTCAAACCGCTAACTTACCGCTTGCAAGGTGAGATCTTTGCCTCTAAGCTAAATCGCTCCTTACATACTGATCATTCGTTTCAAACCTAAAATGTTTAAATCAATGAATCGACGAACAGTAAACCAAATCCTACACACGTAAATCAATGAGGATGCCATGATACACCATATTAACAATAGAGACTGACAGGAGTCACGATCTTTTTCATATGGTTTGCCGTGGTGTAGCGTTTGATTTTTAATTAAAGAACAATTTTCAGAGATAATTTATTCTTGAAAATAGAATTTTACCGTGGATTATCGATGTCATGGACAAGGCGAAATTATCGGATCGGTTGATAAAGGATCACTTCACGTATAACAATGGGTTGTTTACATCTGTTTTCAGTAAAACTTGTAGAGCCATACCCAATTTATCTTGGCGTGCTTGTAGATGCCTTTAATCATCATCATCATCATCATCGTCGTCGTCGTCGTCGTCATCATCATCAAGTATCATCATCATCAACGATATGTAAAGAGCGAATAGGCGAAGAGGCAAAGATCTCGCCTTATAAGCGGGAGTTTCGCGGTTCGAAAGCAAGTCCTGCAATTTGGAATTCGGTTATTTTCATTTAAAATGTAAAGCTTACCCTATGTATCATTTAAAGCGCATAACCCTATATGAAACGTATTGAACATGTTAAAAATTTTCATTTTTTTTCTACTTAACGTGTCTACTAAATTGTATTTAATGTAACTATTTACACTTATGAAATAAATATTAAGTTGTTAAACACAAAATAGACACTTTGTACCGCGGAATGCACACTGTCATCGTCGTCGTTCATTATACCAAATGCAGAAGGTGCGCCATGAATGTCTTGGAGTTTTCTTGCTTATATTGAGTAATCACGTGTAATATATTGCTCCTGTAACATCGTGGAAGTTTATTGATTATGCTTTTACTATTTATATTTTCAATTTAGTATTAACACCCATTAAATTCAGAGCCTTTTCCTGTCTTTATGGATGACTTTGAGCCCAAATATGCTACGAGTACATTTTTATTGACCACTCCCTAAGTTGACCGCTGATTTCATTTTCCATGCAATGATGTAAGCCAATATGTTTATTTTATGTGCACCTGAAATTTTGTTGTAATAGCTGTCATAATTAAGAAGTTATAAGGACAAATCTAAATTTAGATGATTTTTTTTTCACTTTGCAGACACAATCTTAGCCAAAATGTGATGCGATCTGGCAAAACACGCCACATGGTGCAAAATTTATATTTTGAGTTTTGACTATCATTGCAAAGTTTCAAATATAAAGTTTCCTTAACTTTTTACTCTTTCTTCTATGATACACATATCAAAAGTTATGCCTTATACAATCTGACAAAAAATAAAGTACAACATAACAGATTTTAAGGTATTTTCTTTATTTTTTCAAAACTGTCCTGTGCGACATGCGATGGGTTTTCTCAGATCACATCACAAATGTGTTGGAACACGACTGCTCTTTTTGCCCCGATTATTTGCCGCATTTCTCTTAAAAAGATATCGGAAAACATGTCAACTTGGGTTGGGAGGCTTGGAGCATTCTCTATCCATGCACCCCTCCCTATCCCCACCAATCAATGTTGGGTTCTTGTAGGGTGGCAAGAACAAAATTTCAGGATTCAACATTGTCCAGGGGGGAGAGGGGGGAATTTTGAAGTAGGCCTATAAAGTGTTCCAACACTTTTGGCTAAGATTGTAGCTATTATATTTTCCCTGAAAATCAATACAAAATAATTTCTAGCCAAGAAGGAATGTCCTATTCTATTCAAACTGCAGGAGGTAATTTACAACCAAAATATCTAAATTCTCAAGTGGGGGCAGAGTGAACCCCTTGAAAAACCACAGCATCAATGAAGCAGTAGCCTATAATGTGATGCCTTTCAAAGACAGTGATAACATTCTTTCACAAAAGAAATTTTGTGATCAGTGCAAATCAAAAAGCCGGTGCAGCAAAGTACAATATGGGAAAAGGATGTGGTATTAGTATGTAATGACACATAAACACTATCATGTTATTTTGGTTTCACGCAGATACTTTACTTCAATTCACTTTATTGTCATATACATGTTAGGGAAAGCCCAGTATTAGAAGCAGGAGGAAACCGCAGTACCTGGAGAAAACCTGCGAGGCAGAGTATGGACTGGAAACCAAATGCACATGAAATCACAGGCCCGACCGAGGGTCGAACCTGGGACCACAGTGGTGCGAAGCGAGGAAAGACCCACTGCGCTAACCCAACTCCCCACATGGAAAAAGGAATCAGAAGGCTTATGAATCGATTCAATATGCAGCAACTCACATTGTGCAGTTCGAAGTGGAGAACAAAACCTCTCCTTTTCTAATCTTCCCTCTGTCCGTCTTTACTTTTACACTATTGTACCCCCTTCAAGGTGTCTTATTTTTGTGATTTAGATGGTATAAAATCTGTTAACATTTTTTAAAGGAAAGTTAGGAGGCAAGGTTAGTGATCACAAAATGCCCCATGAATTGGTCATATATAGACCAACAGAAATTTGACAAATGGAATTTTCAACACCATTACATCTTGGAGGAAAAGGAATAACCCAGAAAAAGTGTTCTAGTTGATTTTATTCAAAATATCTGGCCGCAGTAGCACTGTACTTTACCTTTTTCATACAAGAATTGAAATGGATAAGAGTACTCCCTCACCATATACCTTATAAGCTCCTTAAAGATTTACTGTTAGGAAAAGCTGTACAAGCAGTCAGTGACATGAGGACTAAATTGGCCAAATGCGACTTCTGTCACGTTCACCGTTTTGTGACGGAAGGAAAAAGGGAAAATATTCAAATGAATACAAGTCCCTGGTGATTTGACTTATGTCATTGTACCAGCATTCTATCACACATCAGATGGTTTGAGTTATCTCTTTATAGTTTTTTCAACATAAGCTGTAACATAACCTTGCACTGACATGACCATTGCATTTTTTTTACATAATAAAAAGTACCAATTGTTACAAAATATCTATGAGTTTCATCAACTGGGGGCCCAAGAAAAGGTGTTGGCTGAAAAACATTTGTTGAGAAGTGTAGAAAATTCCTGATAAATTGCTGTGAATTTTGAATAATAATGATGGACAACAATATGTTCTCATTGACCCACTCTTTGTTACAAGAACCTGCTGATCCAGCTCTCTCTCAATGCATCTATGCCTGTATGCACTAGGAGTTTTTGTAAAGCTTATTCTTTTTAATTATGAAATGATGCCTAACTTCTAAAATTACGTCAAAACTTTAGTTTGGGCATGGGCAAAAAATTATTTTTGACAAGGGGGATGGTGTTGATGGAAATGACTGAAACGAGTTTTGTTGGCAAGATATGTTATACATATGCTTGCTCGTGCATTAAAATCTTGCCATTTAAAACCTAAAATTTGTAAGGCAGTGGCGTATCTTGGGGGAGGTTTTCGGGGCGCGCGCGCCCCAGGGGTTTGTGCCAAAACATGCAAAATCAGTCTATTTTCTGCTATTAGAGGTCCTTCCGCCCCGGGGTCCCCCTCCAAAAGGTCTGGATACACTGGTGGTAGGTTAGTTCAAAATTAGTATAGTAGTTGTAATTAGGAACAAAATGCATGCAAAGCGCACAGAAATTTGCCATTTTTAAACTAATGTGTTAAAATATGAGATCATTTTGGTCAAAAAACACTGCTGGGGAAACATATTATGTGGACTTCTACAGCAAATTCTCACAAAGCAGATTTGGGCCCCTCACATGGTATTGTTTCAACAAACAAGTTCCATTATAGTGAACAGACTACAGACTTCTAATAATGTTAAAGTGCAGGCATACCTCAAAACTTGGCATACTGGTCTCTCTTGCATGTTTCAATTTCTGAATAAAAGCCGGTAATTTCCTCTTTAAATTACCCACTGCGTAAAATATGTGCATATGGAAGCACACACACCTCCCTGAAGGGCTCTCCTATTATGCAATTACTCCCTTCTTATGTATACCATGTTATCACAGCCTTGAGCGAAACATTTCTTTGACAAGAATACCTGAACTCAGACTACTTGGTTTCAGAGAGCTAGCAAGCCTGAAAACAATTTTTGTTTGTTTGATGTTAACCCTCGTCTACCCAAGCCATTAACACACCTGGGGTTGAGTGGTGGTTGGAAAGAGGTGGTTTACCACCCTGCCTCTGATTTTCCCTTATTAAACATTGGATTCCAATAAATTTGGTACAAGATAGCCTCCAGTTTTTTTTTCTGACCACTGGTATCAAAATAAGTGCAAACATAACCATAGGATGTTATAACTGAAGGCAAGTATGAAAATACTGGATACAGAGTGGAAAACCGATATGCTATTTTACTGGGTTGAAAACATGGAACTAAAACACTATGCATATAAAATTAGTCATCTGTCATCATTTAGAGCCAAAACTGCATGAAAATCTGATATTCCTATAACTTTTTTGTGTCAAAAATTTAATGTTCCCCAAATTCATACTGTGTCTCTATGGAAATTGACAAGTCTTGCTCCCTTGCCAACTTTATGACATCTTCTGATATAATACTAGGCATGTTGGTAAAAAAAAAAAAAAAAAAAAATTTTGGTCAAAAAACACTGCTGGGGAAACATATTATGTGGACTTCTACAGCAAATTCTCACAAAGCAGATTTGGGCCCCTCACATGGTATTGTTTCAACAAACAAGTTCCATTATAGTGAACAGACTACAGACTTCTAATAATGTTAAAGTGCAGGCATACCTCAAAACTTGGCATACTGGTCTCTCTTGCATGTTTCAATTTCTGAATAAAAGCCGGTAATTTCCTCTTTAAATTACCCACTGCGTAAAATATGTGCATATGGAAGCACACACACCTCCCTGAAGGGCTCTCCTATTATGCAATTACTCCCTTCTTATGTATACCATGTTATCACAGCCTTGAGCGAAACATTTCTTTGACAAGAATACCTGAACTCAGACT
This sequence comes from Ophioderma brevispina, assembly GCA_023653785.1. Classification (NCBI taxonomy): domain Eukaryota; kingdom Metazoa; phylum Echinodermata; class Ophiuroidea; order Amphilepidida; family Ophiodermatidae; genus Ophioderma; species Ophioderma brevispina. Next base: position 7,163 of record JAMKCH010013511.1, on the reverse strand, counting down.
ACTTGGTTTCAGAGAGCTAGCAAGCCTGAAAACAATTTTTGTTTGTTTGATGTTAACCCTCGTCTACCCAAGCCATTAACACACCTGGGGTTGAGTGGTGGTTGGAAAGAGGTGGTTTACCACCCTGCTTCTGATTTTCCCTTATTAAACATTGGATTCCAATAAATTTGGTACCACAAGATAGCCTCCAGTTTTTTTTCTGACCACTGGTATCAAAATAAGTGCAAACATAACCATAGGATGTTATAACTGAAGGCAAGTATCAGGGCTGGAAAAAATGCAAAATTTCCCGGGAATGCAATCCAAATTTCCCTCCAAGATTGCAAAATTGCCCTTCAAAATGTCAAAATTTCCCTTCAGTTCTTATGTATTTCTTTATTTAAAGGACAAACATTTCCCTCCAAATATCAAAATTTCCCGGGAATGTCATTCCCAAATTCCCCACTTTTTCCAGGCATGGCAAGTATGAAAATACTGGATACAGAGTGGAAAACCGATATGCTATTTTACTGGGTTGAAAACATGGAACTAAAACACTATGCATATAAAATTAGTCATTTGTCATCATTTAGAGCCAAAACTGCATGAAAATCTGATATTCCTATAACTTTTTTGTGTCAAAAATTAATGTTCCCCAAATTCATACTGTGTCTCTATGGAAATTGACAAGTCTTGCTCCCTTGCCAACTTTATACTAGGCATGTTGGTACTCATTTTGGTAAGGATCATATAGCTATCACTTGGTACCAAAATCAAGTATCTGTGGTATTCTGATGTCATAGCTATCCATTAGTACTAAAATCAAATATCTGTGTGATTCGGACATGCAGTACATTTTATCTGATACTGGACTTTCTATGGGTGGGTTAGCGTTGTCTTGAAATTTGTGTATTAAAGACAAAACAGTGTATTTCATCTGATACTGGACTTTCTGTTGGTGTACCAGGGATCACTTGTCAGAGGGGGCAAATTCCTGGTTTTGAGGCAGATTTTCCTCATTGGAGGTAGTTTTGAGGCATGTTTTCCTGGTTGTTGTTGAAAATTTCCTGGTGAGCAGGCAAAAGAGCTGATTTAGCATGTTAAAAAAGCGTTTCCCTGCATATACGTTCCAGAATTTGGAAATGTTATCTTCAGTTGTAGAGTATAGAGTCTCCATCACTGCATGTAAATTTGCAGGGGACAGTATGACAAATTTCTACAAATACTTTTTTGTTACTTTTGATTTTTTCTTCATTGAGTAGTTTAATGGAATTACACATACTTGCCCTTCATTTATAAGTTAAATTGCTGATAGAATAATTTTTTATTTTATCCTTTTGCAATACCACTGCTTAACCATTTAACAGTAAAATAATTTCAAAATTTGGGTTGTTTTGGTTATGCTAACCACACTTTTTTTTAAAAATATGCCTTAAATTGGTTTTAGTAGAGGTGGGCTATAGAAGGTCAATGTTTCAGATCACTTCGAACACAGGCTCATTTGATGACTTTAATCACCCTGATCCTACTTTCGAAGAAAAAAAAGAGAAAAGTGCGAAAACCAGGGTGCCCCATCGAGAAATCCAAAATGGCCGCCAAATTGTCAAAAATTTGATTTTTGACCATAACTCAATTATTTTTTGTTCAATTTGCTTAATTTTGGTGGCAATACCCATGTTTTGGGGTATTAGGAATCATGCTATGCAACTTTCATCCCACCATAGCCTTTTGTTTTCTTGAAAATGCCATTTTTGCTTAAAATTGACCTCTGAGGGTGCTTTCCCATAAAATGCGCATCCAATTGATATGGTGATTTTAACATTCACAAAGTTTAAGAGAGTTTTATTATGAACACATGCTGAAAATTTGACTTGCGTGGTGTTTGCGGTTTTACAACTGTAGGCTTTTTAATGTCATAGAAATGCCCTCCATTGAAACCCACACGTAAGAAAGTTCGTTGACCCCTGTACATTCCAATGGGAGTGTTTTCGTCAAATTTTAAATTAATGCCATGGGAAAATGGTAAGTGTTACACAACTCTAATCTTCAGAAAATGATGCATCAACATTCTGATGATGGCCCAACAGTTAAAATTTAAAACTTTTCATACGATATGTACTTTTTGGGAAAGCGTCCTCGCAGTCCAATTTTAGGCTGAAACTGCCATATCGAGAAAACGAAAAGTCATGGTGAGATAGAAATTGCATAGAATGATTCCTTGCAGGCCAAAACATGGGTATTGCCACAAAAATGAAGGTGATTAAACAAAAGCTTATCAAGTTTTGGTCACAAATATGATTTTTGGCCAATTTGGCGGCCATTTTGGATTTTTTGTTGGGGCACCCTGGTTTTCACACTTTTTAATTTTTTTTCTTCGAAAATGGGATAAGCATCAATAAAGTCATCATTTTAGCCTGTGTTCGAAGTGATCTGAAACTATGACCCAAATATGACCCTCTATAGCCCACCTCTAGTTTTAGCAAGAAGTGTAAAACCTGGCACAGCTCTGGATTGTTCATTCTAAATTTGCCAAAATATCTCTACACGATGTGGTTCTGATCATATGTGTGTGTTAATCTGGTCGGGTAAGAAGAGGTCATTGCCTTATTTTAAAAAAAAATATATTTGCTAACACCTCCAAGACAAAACAATTTTTTAAAAGCAATTTATTTTTAAATATTTTAAGAGGCTTCAACTTGCCAAAATCAATCAATTAATCTATTGTTAAGAATATTAATGACATTTTCTACAATTTCAAGCTTCGAATGGGTTCTCACTTATTCATGAAATTTACTTGCCAAAAAAATTGTTTTATATTCGCGTATGCTCCAAGACAAATTTCAATGGCAGGCATTAAATGTTTTTAAGTCTTACCTTATTTTTTTTTAAATTCAAATTAAATTTTGAATTAAATGCCACGTTTTCTCAACACAAATTGATGCTAATGTGTTTGTATCTGCCATTTGTTTAGAAAGCGGTTTTTTGCATATTTGGAATGCTTACCAATGTATAATATAGATCCCACCTGAAGAAAATGAGCCAAATACACTGGTGATATTCAAGAAGATCATTAAGATGATGATTTTGAATTTTCTCGACAGAAAATCAAAGCATGCTTTTCTATATGGGGACGATTACGACAGCAGGCAAGTTCAAAACATAGTTTTTGGTTTTCTTTTTTATTTGTCCAATAAACCTTCGAAACATTTTCTGTAGGTGTTCTACAACCAATCAAATGCAAATTGAGAGAACTTTGTATCCTCAAAAAATCTCCTTATGTCCCTTTAAGGCTAAAAGATGTTCCGTTTTGCTGTTATATGTGTCCCATTTTGGTTTACCATATAAGCCTTGTTACAAAGTCGTGTTAGCTCTCATATCAAAATGGATTAAAAATAGTTGGGTAACTTCAGATTGCATATTGAGGTCCTATTCATTCAATCAAGATGTAAAACTTTATATAATGGGCCATCCACCTTTCAATTATAAAAATGACTACTAAGTATTTGTATTCACATTTGAGTGTTCCAAAGTGCTCATGGAACAAGAAAAATTTTTAAATTTACAAAGGCATCAATGGAAGTTGATATTTTGTTTATATTAAGTTTTCCCCCTCAAGAACCTAAAAAAAAGCAGATGTCTGACAGTGCGATATGACATTATATATCATATATGTTTTTTTTGGGGGGGGGAGGGGGCTCATACTTGTAAAAAAAAACAAATATGGAGTCAGTCCAATTAAAGATGGCACATAAGATAGCACAGAAAGTTTTTATTCTGACTAGGCAGTCAGCCAGTGCACAATTACATAAGTGTTTTGTAAACAAATATTTTAACTAGCGGGGAGCCCGCGCTGTGCGCAGGCCCCCGCTAGATGAGTATACCCGCTAGATGAGTATACTGGAATGTTTTCAGAAGGGAATGTTTCCGATAAGGACCCCTGGATGACCTTTGACGCCAAAATGACCCCTCGAAAACGTGACCACTAAACTCGTACGGTGAAACTCTACCACCATACCAACACTCATATCCATATGTCACAGCACGGCCAAGTTACCTAATAATGACCCCCGGTTATGACCTTGACCCCAAATGACCCCTCGAAATGTGACCACTAAACTAGTATGGCGAAACTCTACCCACATACCAAATCATTGGCCATATGTACAAAGCACGGCCAAGTCAGTTACCTAAGAATGACCCCGGATGACCTTTGGACCCCAAAGGAGCCCCTCAAAAATGTGACCACTATAACTGTACGTGCGAACTTACCACCATACCAAAACTCATATCCATACGCAAAGCCGCCAAGTTAACCAGTAATGACCCATGGATTACCTTTGACCCCCCAAAATGACCCCTAGAAAACGTGGACCACAAAACCTCGTATGGTAAAGGACGGCGAAACGCAGAGCCGAACAAACAAAACAAAAAAAACAACGGACCACAGTTGGTTTTTTAGGAATATAGATTTATATCCATCATCAATATAGTTCAGTTCATTGATTGGTAAAAGTGGTCACATGACCACAAATAGTTTACTATTGCGAGAAAAGAGAGCGAAAGAGAGCTCACAGGGAAATAGAAGCCTATTTCCCTTTGACGTCAGAGGGAAATAGGGCCTATCTTCCCGCTAGCCTCGGATACCTGTGTTATCAGACCTTTATCGGTTTCTTTTGCTGTGTTGTCAATATGGACTGTTGAGTTAAGCATGATAATGAACAGACTATTACTTGTTATTTCTCAAACGTATGTGTACGTTCGTATTAGTTACTGCTCTAAAAGGAACTTTGATGCATTGATTGAGGCTATTTCGTCGACACCGTAGCAACAAACATGGTTGCGCCCAGTTGCAATAACACCGGTGGAAACCTTCAGCCTTCTGCCACGGATAGTGAGAATACAAAGAAGAAACTTAATAGTATGTTCGGTCAGGTTAAGAGTGTGTCCGATAATAACACCGGTTGATTCCCGCTGGATTTTTTTTAATGCCATGGCATAGACAGCGATGATATAAACGCTGATGGCTGTGCGACGGAAAACAGAAGGTGAGCTATATCTATGCAGAAAATATCTATGCAGTAAATTTGAGTACCGGACTTCAGCATCATTATGTACAACAAAAAAGGTGTTGATATCGTAATTGGAGAGCTCAGTTCACTTTTCAACAATCAAGGACAAAAAGATATGAATGAAGATTAAAACAAATATTTAATGATTGTAAATCGTTACCCAAGCCCTCCAGTTCACCTCGGCGGGCCAATAAATTCCACAAGATCCCGTATGTCATTAAAATTTGTTAATAGATTTTAGAAAGGTGGGAACCTATGATGCATGATTCTAGCAGAATCTATGATGTTTCAGATGTGTTCCAAGTGCCAAATCCATAAAACGCCTTCAAAGCCGCTGTTATCCTCCACGTCTGGTAGCTTTAGTCTTCGGGTTTTGTTTTTTTTCTCCAATTCGATCTGGTCCATTTTTTCCCCTCACTTTTTCTCCACTATAGATCTCATTTTTGGTTTTAGGGCGCCTTAATTATTTTGTGTGTGTTTATGGGGCATCCCTTTTATTTAGTGCTATGTCATATATTGGGCTTGTCCGGCGATATAAGCCAATTGTATAATTTTACATTGTGAAGCTTGATAATGGATTTAAAGGCAAAAGAAACTATATAAGACTGTGGGGCATTCATAAAAAAAAACTTAACCACACATACGCACGCACAACAGATTGTTAAGTGTTCTGGCAGCTATGATGGCAGCGCCAACAAAAAGTTACCAAACAATTTGACTTCCATTTAACAAATAAACCGCTTGGTAATCAGAGAATAGAAAAATAATTGATGTAGTCTGAAATCATCTCCAGTTATCACTGCTGGAGGGGTGATGCCAACAGCTCAACCAATATTAAGGCAAGATGTCAAAACGTGACACCTAAGATGAACACCTATCCATGTTAATAATTTAAGAAAGTTAAGAAAGCATAGGAAATAGGCCATCTTGGACCTATGGCACAACACTCAAACTAGGCCTTCACAATAAGATACATCATGTGCAAAGATGAATATGACAACAGTACGTTTTTCATGATATATAATGGGTTTTCAATGGAACATGACAGACAGTTGCTACGATTTCATAGTTCCCCAACCTCCTTTAGGCCAGGGACTAAAAATACCACCATAAAAAGGTTTCAAAATTGTTCGTTTTTCAAAAAGGGGTCTCACAAAAAAATGTTTAATTAGGACCCCTTCCAAATTCTTCTACCCTCAAAACATTTAAACAGTTAAACTAATAAACTTAAAAAGTCACAATGTAGAACACGGGTTCTCAGCAAAAATGGGAACAAACTATGATTAGCATGGGTAAAACAGGTTTCATAGGTGCCAGCCAGTATGGTAGGACGACTTTATTTGACTTGCAAGATATGGGCAGGTAGCCTACTATAACCTGATAGTGATTACATGGATTAGTTATACCTAATTGATGCTAACAATACTCCTATCAGTGAATATTCAAGCTGTACATACTTTACTGTCACACCGCATTGCAAACCCACCCACCACACAAAGCCGTACTTCGACTGGTAGACTAACCATTGAAATGCAAGTAGTCCACTCCTTACTTGCGATCATTGCATGGCATTATTACTGAATCTACGAATAGAATGATCAATAGAATTTGATCAGTTGCAAATTAGAGTCAACTACAAACAATTATAGCCATCAATGTTTACTAAGCTGTCTGGTGATTTGAAGACAATTGAATAAAATCAGGCTGACAATTAGCGTAGGTTTCTGTCCCTTGTATAACGCTGCTTGCAGTCGCCAACAATAGCGAGCAACAGCCCAAGAGAAGGAATGACCCAGTGCTTTTTTTACAGGCGTTTACTTCTAGTGCAGAAGTTCCCAGTTCAATTTCAATAAGGAGCAAACAGACAGAGATCTACCGACGACAACAAAAAGGATTTGGAAATTACAAAACCCCTCTGCTAAAGTTGCCAATGGGAAAAAATCAGCTTTCTCTATCAAACTCGTACTACTCCAAGGGTCCACAAATACGGGTGCGACTGTGGCACTGCTTTTTGTTTGGTTTAAACTAGTTTTTTAAGCATACCAAACTTTGCTACAAACTCACCTTGTTAGATCTGCCAGTGGTGTTCATTTTCTATTTGTCAATAAACTGATT